>CAJUYH010010880.1:0-11699 GCA_910591685.1 Galerucella tenella
TTTCTTTTTTCCTTTTTTTTTTTTTTTTTTTTTCATGTTTGCTGAATGGATTTTAATTTTTTCTCTTACCATTAAAAATAAAACCAAATTTAAATCGCACGCAATTATTAATAAATTAACCCAAAAATTGACAATCTTCATGAACACTTCATAATAAATGCACGTTAAAAAAAAACGGTAAAAAAATTCCTCGAGGGATTTATACAGGATATACATGGGTAGAATATATACTTGCAAATTCGAACATGTAATATGCGACAGAATATTCCAATCATGGATGTCGATTCGTGCTGTCGTAAATCGGCGGTGCGAAAAGGCGAAACATGATGTGCATATATATATATATATATATATATATGAAAGAGGAAAGAGAGAGTGAGAGTGAAAGAGAGAATGAGATATGTATTAATTATAACCTGCACGACACCGGCCACTATGACGATCATTATTGATATTTCCTGTGGCTGCACTAATTGTATGTTTAACGGCTTTTTGTGCATATATATATATATATATATATTGAGCTTCAATCTTTAATTTTTATTCTCCTCGAAAGTGATAAAATGAGAAAGAATAATTGTTAAATCAAACAATTTTATTTTAATGTTCATCGGGGAAATTATTTAAAAAGATTGTATTATGCATCGAAACGGAAAAAATCGTAATTAATGCGTAATTTTATAGTTATCGATGAAACTTTCCAACTAATCGGATATTCACTGCAGCAGTGAAATTATAACCTTTCTACATAGAAATTGGTATGATAAAGCGGTTTGAATCACGCTCGTCAATCATTTTCACCCGACATAATAATTCTGATTAGAATTTGTGTGAATTGCTAATGCACAGGAATATTATCATGTTATTATTTAGTATTTCAACGCACATATTTCTTTTTTTCATTTTTATTAAATTCTGTATGGAGGTAACTGGTTTATTTATGATAACGATAGTGAGGATTATATATGTTTTATATGTTTTACAGTATCTCTTCAATTTCGACAAGCTCTTATAGACATGACTTTCCCTTTCGTACTCTTCTAGCGTGGTATCGCATTAGCATTTTAATTTGAAAAACATTCTTGATGATAAATATTATCAATTAGGTCGAGTAACATTTAATAATTATGGGTTTATTATATACATTAAATTTGCTTCAGTGCGAAAATTTTCAAGATGTACTTTAGCTTGATTATTTGAATAATAATTATTTCGATGAATATATAGGATATAAATAGACTAACTTTGTTTATACTTTTATATGAAATTATGGCGCTTTTGTAAAATGAGTTTTTGAAGAAATGTCATTCGTTGAAATGCCACATTTGAATATTTTTATTCGCACAAATTCAGGGTATTATTCAACACTTTAATATATATATATATATTCCAACTGCTTCTACAACTATATATAAATTGCACTATAGAATATGAATATATAAGAATAAAAATGCGCCGAGAAGAGTCCTTAAGGACTAAAGGAACTTTCATCATTTCCAGCGATATATGTGAAAAGTTTATTGACGATCGCGTGTGCTGTGGTTACTCCAGACTTTTATTTATTCATTCCGTCATATGAACAGAGAGAATCGATGTTTCATATAACAATATAAATGATGATCTGTTAAGGAAACCTATGAAACGGTTGTCATGTCAATACAATATAATTTCACTAAATAATTTGACAAAAGTTATCTGGATATCAATCAAAAAATAAAATTACATCAATATCGTTGGTAATAATTCATATTTAATGATGAATAAATTTTTTTTTATTACCAATATTTTTATGAAATTAAATGAAAATACATTTGTACTTTTATTGTCGTAGTATATTTTCCATATTTAAATTACGATTGTGAACAAGCAATCATTTTATATTATACTATTATGATAGTTGAATATTCGGGTTTGATATATTGCTATGAATCAATAATAGCGTGTGTATGAAGCCAATTTTTTTTTTTTTTTTTCAATACATCATGATAAAAAAAAATGCTTTTGAATGTTGCCTGCACTTACCAATAACTAGCTTACACGTGCGATTTCCTGCTTGTTCTGTCCAGTATTAAATTGGAGCTGGAGAAACTCGCCCAGGAGAAGACAGAGATGCAGCGCCACTACGTTATGGTGAGTCAACTGGAGGGAATTGGAAAAAAAAAAATAAATAAATAAATAATAAACGAATTAACTAAAAACAAAATGATAAGAGATTCAAATATCCGTTGCTTTTCTTTCTATATTCTTCCTGTTTGCATCTTTACACACTATTCTTATTAAATAGTTTTGAAAACAAAACATCCCTCTAAATCTCTCGAGTTAAACCAAATATAACTGCTATTTCACATGTAAACTATTCAAATTATCTTGAAATATTTGGTAAAATTATAAATTTGATATCTAAATCATCAATAAATTAAACTGCCATACATTTTAATATCCGTCATATAATATTCGTGTTTTGATGAGAGTTTTTAAATTCACATAAAATATATACTCAAAAGGAAATAGATAGTTTTGCGCGACATTTCTTTGCGTTTGCCAAATAGACATTTCTACTGAATTTGTCGTTGTCGAGAACATTTGCTACATTTCTTCTTTATCCACTCCATTTCTCATCGCATTACCTTTTCTGCTTCATGGTCTGGACATGTTTAGAGTAAAAGACAGACATTGAGCAAAAAGAGATAAACGTAATTTGTTTTCTCCACGATCCATCGCACATACTCTGACTCTGACGCGTTCAACTGTATATCCACATACTCAGTTTTATACCAAGTTAACCTTCCACTTTCCATAGTGCACTATACCTATTTACGATATTCTCTCACTCACTCTTTTCCCCTTATATTTCTTGTGCCATCGCGAGTTTTACGATCACTTGTCAGATTGTCGAGAACTTCTACACGCTGTGTGTTCTAGTACAGAATGAGGGTGTGCGAAAAGTGAGATAGGAGGAAAAGAAAAAAAAAAAAAAGAATGGGGCAAAGGGGGAAAAGAACGGAAAACATTAAGGAGAAGAGCTTGCAAGCACTTCACGTAAGTGATTGTATTTTGTGCCTCTCCCTTTTCATTTTGTTTTCCTCACTTTCTCATTGCCTCACGCACTCTCATTTGTCGTTCGCTCTTTTACATCATTCCCAACCACCCTTTTCTCTCTCTCTATCTATCTTTATCTCTTTCAAAATATATATTTATATATGTTTGTGTGGATACATGTATATGTAGTCTTTATGCACGTGTTACAAAGGGGAATTTTATACTCACAACGCGCAATCTTGATTGGTAGTTTATGTACAGCAATAATTTTGGCATGGTTCCATAAGTTTTTTTTTTTTTTCTTCCACATTGTCTGAGGGAGAATTGCAAGTGGAAATTTTACAATTTAAATGTATATAGGTATAACAATATGAGAAATAAACTTTAATTGAGACGTGGTTGGCGATGATAGTGCGTGTTCTGTTTTTCCATTCGTTATAATTATTCAAGGCAAAGTTATTTTTAACAGCTTAGCAATTTATAACTGAGTAGAGATTTGTTTTTATTGTGTCATCGGGGTTGTATTGTTAACGTTTGGTATTTCAATGACACGATGATAATAGAATGCAAGAAGGAAAATGAAAGAGCGAGCGTGAAGCAAAATAGACATAAAAATAAAACGTTTCACGTAGTAATAATACACAAATAATAGAGAATCCATATAAAAAGTCGTTACTAAAATGCACAATCAGTGAATACTTTGTAATGAAATGGTGTAGCTTCCATCTTGTCTGTTTAGATGTGTATGTGTGCAATTTAATATGGTTTCATTAATTTACGTAGATCAGCAGTTACTGTCAATGATAGTGGAGAAAAATATATTTCATGTGAATATTTTTTATTCTTTAACAATATTTACAATTTAAACACCATTTACTAATTCAGAAAAAAAAAAAATTGACACGGTTATCATATCAAATGAGTAATGTATTTTATTTTCTGCGAATATGTCTGATTTCTCATATTATTTTCAAATTTTAACGGATGATTAAACACAGAGTTAAATATATTTTTACATTATTGTTGATATAGATTTATACGGCAACAAAATTTCTTTTCAATTCATGTGAAATACCGTTATACTTTATAAAATGATATATTTGTTTCATGCGCGAGCATGTTTGAAACAGTTGCAACGTTTATCATTCTCTTCCATCAAGTCGTATATATACGCTTGTCTACTCTGCAATCCGCACTACGTTGAAATGTTCAGGTCATATCTATACTGTTCGTAAATTATCCAGAATGTATATATATATATATATATATATATGTATTTATATCGCGTGCTACCTAGAGATCTCTTTACGATCATCATAAAAGAGGTTTTACAATGGTCGTTGGTATGCGTTATGACATTGAAGACCTACCCGAGGTATTCGGTACGCTCGTTAAAAAGTCTCGTTTACAATTGACGAGCTGAAAGGATAAGAAATAGGAGAGAAAGGGAAGTCGAGGACGCGGATGTTACGATCTCGGTTTTCGCAAAACTGCCAACAAAAACGTTTATTATTTCACATTTATGCGTTTTTCTTCTCTTCAACACGAGAATTCGAATGTTATTTCTATATACGTCAATAACCAAGTTAATAAAATATTCTGAAATGGTTTTTTTTTTTTTTTTTTGTTTCTCTTCATTATGATATTCCACTTTATTCAACTAGTGTGCAATATAATAACTTATAAATGATTAACCGTAACTTTACACAGTTTTTTTTTCTCTTTAGCACTTTTGCATTAAATATTTCCTTCTGTACAAACGTCTTCGTTATATGCGTGAAAGTTTACTCATTATAAAATTTATATTAAGTATATTGTGAATAAAATTGTATTATCGTTTCTTTGTTTATGTTTAGTTGGACGGTAATAATGATGAAAATCATTATAATAGCTGTTAAAATATTGTATTTTTCAAAAATTTTCACCTCTATTCACTTCATTTTTTCTTGTCAACATGAAATTATTCCGTAAATATTTTAAACTTCTATTTTCTTAAATTTTCACCGACTATTATAATATACAATAGTATTGATGCATGTTACGCTTTACTGCAATTTATATCAATACAAAATATACAGGCGCTAATGGAATGTATTACTTGGAAACAATTAAATAATTATATGATATTTGGATGTTGAAGAATGGCGCTGTCTTTCAAGCTTTTGCATGAATCATAAAAATCTCCATTATTCATTTCTTTATATACAAACACAAATCACAAGTCATTTACAAAACAAACGAATACACACATATTATACATGTACACACACCAATACATCAATAATCAATTAATATGATATATGTTTAATTGCTATTTTTTTTTTTACAGTATTATGAGATGTCATATGGACTCAATGTGGAAATGCACAAGCAGGTAAATAATTGTATAATTTTTAACTAATAATAAAATATTATTATACAGAATTGTATTTAAATAAAAACAACAAAAGAAAACGAAAGTGTGTAGAGGAGATAAATGAAGATGACAATTTGGAATTAACAGAAAGAGAAAAATCTGAACGATAAAGAACGATAAAGTGGAATTAGGGGATGAAAGGTCGCTTTAAGAAAAGAATGATGGTAGTATAAGGGGCGAACAGCAAATTATAGAATATGAGAGTTGAGCGGCTTCTCTCTGTGTGAGTGTTACGGATATATATATATATATATATATAGGGTGAATTCAATGGGATAAATCGCTATCGCGCCAACCTTTGTCTTTCGCCATTGGCTGCAAATGCTTTCATTGACCCTCTTCGTTTCTCTCACATTCATTCTTTTATTTTATTTTTTTTTCCTCTTTCGCTTCCACTTTCTTTTTTATTTTTCATTTTTCTTTTTATTCCTCATCCAGTATGTTTCCTGTAATCGTTCGCACTTTCTCACATTCTATATACGATTTGGGAATCCGCCTGTCAGCCAACTAAAAATAATGCTCGGCGTTTATTGAATATTTTAACGCCATCTTTTTCGGTATTCGTACGCGCTATATTTTTTCTTTGCACCCTCTGTCGTATTTTTTTTTTTTTTCCTCTGATTGAATGCCGGCACAGTGGAATCGTAAATCGGTGGCGTTTCCCCTCACGCCGAACGTCCATGTACAAAGGCTCTGTGGAAAAATTCCGAAATAAAATTAAAAAGAAAATGTATGACTGAGAGCGCAAGTGAACGGAGAGCAAAGTTTTTTTCTCCCCCGTGTTGATCCATAAATTGTCAACACTCTGTATAAATAAAGCATGTATGATTTTTTATTTTTTAATAAGACAGTGATCTATAATGGCTAGACGCGTGCGATTAAAATTTCAGTGATTGCATATGAATATATCGATTGTAATCATATTGAATTTTATGAATTTTCCATTCATATTCATGTAAATCATATTGTGGCATTGTGGGTAATTAATTTTTGGCTTTTTTTTACTTGAGTATTTTTTTTTTGTCCCCGACACTTCCTCTATCAACGATTAAATTAAATTTATAAAATGTCAAGTGTAATCCCACGCTCACACTTGGACGATTTTCATAAAATGGCAATATCAAAATAACGCGCAACAATGCTATCACATAAATTTTTTATTGTGACGCTGATTGAGGATACAATTTTGAAGTGGCCATAAGTTCTGTGACATGTGGAGAGTTGGATAATTTATTCGTGGATAGTTTTATTCTTATAGTGGCCATAAAATGAGTGGAGAATTGTTGGATGGTTGTGTGGCGGCGCAGCTCGTGAACGGATCAATACAAAAAGCGTTGTGGTATATTTCTCTCTCGCAACTATACACCATCGTTTATGAGTATAAAATAACAGGGTGAGAATAAATGCGCTTGCAAATACACGCTATATTCGTACACATGATTCCAGTTGAATTTTCGTAATGGTGATGATGACGGTGGTTGGATTGTCGGTGTCAAATTTCAATACCACTTTTTTGACCCGTTAGCGATGCGATGGGAAACAATTGAAATACACAATTTTATACGAATGTATACATATACATATATACATACACACAATGACGCCAAATTAAATTGAACAATTGATATAAGTTCAATCAATTTCAATGATCCTCCAATTTTGTATTTAATCCCCAGTCTCTTGCTTCGTCTTTTTTTTTTCTCCCCTCAATTTCCTGGCGTTTCCCCTCCGTTTCCACTGCGCTCTTTTTTTTTTTCCTTTTTTTTTGCTTTCATAATTATTCTATCCGCAAGAGTTCACAGACACTCATTATTCATTTACCGATAAAATTAGCTCATGCGCGAAAAAGCTGAATATATATTGCTGATCAATACTCGCCAATTTTTATCCCTATACATTTATATATATATATATATATATATTCCACCATTCACTATATTAATCATGAAATACTTCTCAATTTATTGTGTCGAATTATGAACAATTGAATGAACTGAGATATATAATATACATGATGATGAATAATTATTGTGGAATAATAAAAAATAAAAAAAAGTGGGAATGAAAATGGAAAATTGTCGAGAAATATCGATTAGTCACGAATTCCCCCAAGCTGTAATTCTTAATCCATATTTGCGTGATTACACGTGCAAACAGATTTACATCTATTGAAAAAAGAAAATAGAAAAAAAAAATATTATTTCATTCATTTCCAACTCCCTTTTCTATTAAGTCAACAGTAAACTGTATTTGACTGTTATATTCTGTTGATTCCAGCCCCTTTTTTCATTGGTCTATATGTTGAAATGTTATACGCCCTCTCTTGGTTGAAATATCTTTTTTTTATTGCCAGCTGTTGGAAAGACTATTTCAGGTTCATACGTGGTCGCAACTGACGACTGTGCATTCGCCCTCTCGTTCATTTTTTTTTTTTTTTTTACATATACAACCGTATAACCGCCCACTTTTTTTTTTATCGCTCACGCGACTTTTACGATACATTTTAGCTGTGTTCATGAGCTCCCGCTGTTTTCTCATACGACGCCTATATTCACCGCTATCTCCACTCGTATTTTATTTTTTTTTTTTATTTTATTTTTAGCTGTAAAAACAACGCCTGATTATTAATCCCTCCCACAGAGTTATCGCTCACCCTCCTGTTGACTTTTAATACATCTCATTTACATTTGAGCATGCAGGTATATATGTATATGGAGTCAAAAAGTGTTGCAAAACACAAGTTCACCAACTTCTCACCATCGTCTCCTCACATATACATATATTTATTTGTCATTTTCTCTCTTTTATATACAACTCTCTTGGCGCCTCGTTTTCTCTTTAACCGGTATTTTTATCGACGCTTTAAAACTCAAAGGCACTTTTATTCACTTTAACAATCAACGACAAAGAGAACGTACAATCAAAATTGGAAATAATATATATATATATAAAGCAGTTAAACATATGTTAATGATTCAGATGCTACTTAATTTTTTATTTTTTATTTAATATCAACATTTTTTTTCTCAATCTGTCATAAACATATCATATATATATATTTTTTTTTTCATGCGACAACGTCAGAATAATCATAAATATATCGGGTGAAAATTCACAATTGTTAAGTCATATGAAAATACGATGAAAGGAAATAAAAATCAGTTCATTTCATTTAATTTATTGGTGTGAAAGTCCATATGTTTTTCCTATTAAATAAATATTATATATATTTACTGTTATTCAATATATACATTTTGTAAAATCAATTAAATCCTTGGTTATTTTTTTTCTCAACTGATTATTTTAATTGTGAAAATTTTTAGATATTATCCCCCATAAAAAAAATGATAAATAACTGATACATGCAATAAATACACATGTGTTTACATACAATATGTATATGTATATAGACATTGTGAAGTGGGATTGAGCAAAATCGTCGCGCGATGCCAATGTGCATTCGTGTCGTATAACGCGATAGGGGCGACGAGGTGCGACAAGGGCGCTAACACATTAACAAGGGGTTCACAATCCTTCGCACTGCTCTCTCACTGACTCTCCCACATTTTCTCTCTCTATCTCTCGCTCAATTCACCCTCGCTCTTTTCTCTCTTCCGTTCTCTCCATCTTCCTCATCCGCTTGGTGAAGGCATCCCAACACTAATTTGTGTTTTGTGGAAGGCCGCAGGCAGCGAGTAAATTCAAGAGGGGAAGTGAAGAGCAAAGTGGTAGACTATTACCCTTGTGTATATAGCGACAGTCACCTTTTGCTCTTGTTATATGTGACTGCTGAACTCTAGCGTTAATTACACTGGCTGGTACATTAAATAGAGCCCCTGTGAACTGTCAAGTCGTTTAAAATTATTACAAAATTCGTTACTTTACCATCAACATATATAAATACTTTACAATGCTTTAGTATATATGTTTGGATACTGTGGCCACTTTTATATCTTCATTGTTCATTTTAAATAGCAAAGATATGTATAAATATAAATATATCCGCCACACATATAAAGAATTAATATTACAAAAATGAAATGGCACTTTTTTATCTTATTTCATTTAATTTCGAGCGTTGGTTTTTATATAACAAACGTCGCGTCATCATTCCACAAAAATTAATATGATAAATAGTTCCGTGTTATATGATTAATTACGTCATAGTGAAATGAAAGTTTTAAAAAATGGTGAATTAAATTATATATATTTGAAATAATGTGTATAATTATTAAACAATTTGTGCGACATTGACGATGTTTACCCGCGTAAATATCTCGTAAATGATGTGAAATATTGCAAAAACTTTAATTAAGCCATGTTGCGAGAGCAGGCTATAATAAATTTTAGATATAAACACTATGTACATAAACGCCATAGTGTCATTAAATATTTAATAGTTTATTGATCCAGTGCAATACGAAAGTACACGCACACACGTATTATCACAGTCGTGAAATCATTTATGTAAATACCATGTTCATATTGAAAAATGAAATTGGTGATATTTCCAATAGTAATATAGCTCGGTGTAATTTTTCAAAGCAACATACATGCATCCTTATCATTCCCTTTCCATCTGCTCTGTTTGAATGTTACAAGTATTTATACATACGTATATGTGAGATTGGTGTATAGAAATAAGTGCAGGAGAATCAATGGACAATTTGGTGTCGCTGGTGGTGTGTAGGGTTAAGCAGTGTCGAGGTTTTGAATTGCAATATCGGCTACTGGTATATTCCAAGTTGAGAGTGCATAAACACACACACACACACACACGCATATATACACAATTGTATAGTTCTCTCACTTTCGCAATGTTCTACTCCAAGTGTGTGTAGATGCGGTCAGCTGCTGGGGCCAGTGGCCACTCTGTGGTTGAGACGATGCGAGGTCACTAGCGACCACTAAGCCCACCTGATATATCCAAGTTTCTCTTCGTTTCTCTATACCTTGTCGTGGTTGTGGTGGTGGTAGTAGTAGTTGCCGTATAGTCAACTACTACTACTACTACTACTACTGCTACTTCTGCTACTAATACTACTGTATACACTCACTATTCTCGACCTACTGTCCACCAATACTACCAGCACCATCCTGAACTCGCTATCGTCTTCCTCCGTTTGGTCACTTCTGTCCTTTGGAATGGTACGCAAATCTGTAGCCAGTGCCCCGAACCGCAACCCACAATGGGCTATTGCCATGATTAAACGCACCATACACAGCCATTATCGCTGATTACACTAACATTATCGAACGTGCCATTGGGCGCTATGAACAAAATACTATCGCCAATAATGGAGATGGATAGACAAAATGGAATGATTTGCAATAAATAAATAGTACGTATTATTCTTCAATTGCATTTTTCACCAATCTTTCATGTATTATTCATTTTTTTTAATTAATTATCTTCAATAATGATTTGAGATATAACAAAAATAAATAAATAAAAGGTGGATGAAATTGAAGTAATGAAAATACTAAATGAGAGGTGTATGGTCACAAATGGATTTATCTTTTTTCTTGACGGTTGGCGGGAGCTAAAAACAACTAGGAGAAAAGTTGATTATGCTTCACGTCTTGTTCAGCGAATTAAGTCCTAGCAGTGAGCCTTGAAAAAAAAAAAAAAAGAAAAATGAAAAAAAAAGTATGAAATGAAGATAGAAAGGGAGAAGTGAAAAGAAAGGAAAAAAAACTCGATAATTTCTTCCGAGCACGATCGTCGCACGTTCTCACGAAATAAATGAGTGTGGGGTTGAAAGCCAGTACTAGTAGTAGTATTAGTAGTAGTAGTAGTAGTAGTAATACGAAGAGCCCAGCCAACCTGAAAACAGCTCACTCACACTCTTTCTCTCTCACCCTCTGTATATGCCACCCTGGAAAAAAGGCTTCACTACGAAGACTACGACTACGACGAGTCATTTTCTCGCTTCTCCCCTTTTTCCGTTTCCCCTCATCTGCGCACAACACCCACCCTCTCTTCATCCTCATCGCCGCTCTCACTCAAGAGCACTCCTATGCCATTCATTATTTTCTTGGTTACCTCTCTCCAAGGGAAAACTTCTCGGCAACGCAATTACGTCTGCAGCTGCTTCACCGCCCCTTCGCTCGTCCACCGATCCGCCTACAAACCTACCACCATACACCACCCTCTCATCATTTCATCCTCTTCCTCACTTTTCCCCATTCACCAGTGAGAGTAGTCACCCTTTTTCCTTCCCCGCAATTGTTATGGCTCACA
>CAJUYH010010881.1:0-11699 GCA_910591685.1 Galerucella tenella
ATGAATGATTTATTACTCCTTGTCCTTTCTATATAGACTATAGTAATATTGTTGTTGATAAAGCTGGAAAGCTGAGTTTCAGTGGCTGAGAGAATATACTATGATTAAATATATTCTAATTAATCTACTATTTATAACCATAGTTTAAAAACAATTTCCTGCCTATTGGGTTTTTTCATTTTTTCACTGAAACACTCATTTACCGATTATAATCATTCTAATTTTGTTGTTTTCGTGTTTGAGATGGAAATTAGAATTGATTACAGTTACTGTTTTTATTCCAGATACGGGCTATCATTTATCACTAATGGTTGAATCGACGGCTAACATTGAAGCTATCAAATCAAAAGTAACTGAAAGTATCAAAGAAGCAAAATTGAAATTGGTGGATGGAAATAATATCGTATTCGTTTTACCGGCCGAAAGCAATTCGAAGATGAAAGATATTCTAAAAAAATTAGAATCTGAAAAAACCGAATTAAAGTTGACGAATATTTCCGTGAAAGTAACTTCTTTAGAAGATGTTTTTCTCAAGTAAGTTTTCGTTATTTACGTTTTACTATATCTTTCTAATAAATCCAAATATTCATTCTAGAACAATTTTTATACGTCTCTCAATGGCTGCCATCACAAAATCCTATATCCTCTGGTTTCTATAATCAAAATCCTCTTTCAGTTGTCGATATTTTGTTATATATGTAGGATTTCTGATAAAATTATCTACTTCTTGTCAATGCCACCTTGACAATTCTTACATTTAGTATTTCCTTGAAGACAAAAATCGAAATTCTAGTGTATTTTCTGACATTTTGGATCCACTTGTATAGTTGAAGTCAAATATATTATGGAATACAACGTCATCTGATAAAAAAACTTTTGTTCCAAACACGCTTAAGGGCGGCGTCGTGCTCGATTACCACTGACCGGATGTTGATGTTGACTGAGGCTCAGCTCCTCCATTTGAGATCAACACCTACACGTACCGTAGCTTCTTCAACGCAACCTTGTTAGCTTACTGCTGATGTAATTACTCAGATCCGGCTTTGTATTTGTTTGTCCCGACCATAATCAGAAGCTTAAATCTGTTTCAAAAGTTTCTATTGCCTTCAAAATTATTTAACTGTATACGTTAATTTTCGACTAAGTTTGTTTTTCAATAGTTCTTTGGTTATCAGAACCTAAGACAAAGGATACTTTTAATACAGTCACGCGGAAATAAGAGATAAACCACGGAATGAAACATAATGAACTGATTCATTTTATGAACCTTTATTATGACGTTCTAAATGTTGTCTCATATTCCAGGTCAAAGGTCACGGATATCAGTTTATTTCAAAATTTCTTGAGCATACAATTTTTGAAATAGAACGCGAATAGTGCGGAGTACTCGGTCAAACATGCCAGAGATTTAGGTTGTGTCATAGACACGTCACAATTGACACTCCAAAACTGCGGATTTATGTTTTCTTTCCGGCGTCAGATTTTTATCGTGGTTAACTCCACGGCCTCTCGACTCCAAAATTTGTGAGCCCCGGATATCAACAGATGGAAGAGATGGAAAATGCCAGGAGCGCATGAGTACCGACAACTATTCCACCTCATTTTTTTTATGCGATCCTCTTCAAATTGCCCTACTGATGAATTTGATGATATAATTACATGTTGCCATGGGGGAACCCGGTGCCATATTGTTTAAGCCGAAATTGTTTAAACAATTGCAAGGGATTGTCATTTTTCAACCGGATAAATGTTTTTTATATTCATTATTGAAATACCAATAAAAAAGTTCCTATGAATTTTCACGATAAAGTTGATATTTTTAGAGATATGAATTTTTAAATGTTCGACAAATCTCAAATTTGGGTACTTTCGACCCATGAAAAATATATTAAAAAAGTAAATATCAGGATCAGTAGTCATAAGTCCATAAATCCCATTTTAATTTCATTAGTATTGCAGCATGAACTCTGAAGGTACACCGAGAAAGTAATCAAATTTAAATTGGAAATTACAGTTATTGAGGTATTGTTAGGTTTATTACGTACTAGCGTAGTTTCCAATGGGGTCCTATTTTAATTTCATTGGTTTTGGATTGTAATCGCATTGCCAATGTTGTAGGGGGAATCTGATATAATTCCATTAGTTCTTCTAGTCCAATTTCCCCTACTTCTTGCCTCCATATATACGCCTCATTATTTTCCTTTACCATGAATCAAGTCGTTTTTGATCTGATGATAAATTCTCTTTTTCGACCCTGGATACTAATTTTGACATTTGAAACTTTAAGCAGCGGCCCTTCTCTTCTATTGTCTTTTGTTATGCTTGCTTTTATTCCATTTCGCTCTTTGTTCCTAGCGATTAGGCGTAAAAAGGAGAAAATGCCGCATATTTTGTAAGCATTCATTCCACCTTTCCAATACTATGGTATTAAAAACAATGCATTCTTTTATACTTTCTCAAATAACCTCAGAATGTCACTTGGAAACAGTTGTTCCATGTGTAAGTTAGTTTACATAATGGACATTATTAAATTTACAAATCGTCTTCTTGTAGCTATTTCACATAAATAAATTAATTTCAGAGTTATTCAGGTGTTTATTGACTTTACGATGTCACTATTATAGTCAAATGCAGTCTTATCATGCGGGTCATACGATTCAACAAAGACATACTCACAGTTTTTGTTTTCTTTTATTGCGTTTAATCATTACTTCCAAATACAATCCGTAAGATGAATAAGACGGACTTATGCAATTTTAACGAGGAAAAATGTATTTAGTTTTCAGCGATTCTAAAAAGTCTTCCACCACTAAGTTTTTATTTAAATATGTCAGTTTTGTGACTTTGACAATTAAAAGCGACAATATGAATGATAAGAAGCAATTTTCTGGTTTTTTGCATCCTCAAGCAAAAAAAATGGTATTCAATCTGATAGATTATTTCGAGAATGAAAAAAAAAGTGGAAAATCGTCAACCAGTGTAATCTTACATTTTGGTAACCTGTGTTTTATTATTTGATAGGGGAGAAGTGGGAGGGATGGGACACTTTCACCTTTAAATTATATAAATATACAAAAATCGATGTTTTTATTACTTTTATTACATTCATTTGAAGCGTAAACAAAATTCTGTGAGTTTCTGTAAAAAAAGAAATTAAAAAAAGTATCATAACAACATAACGGTCAAAAATCAACTTACTGTCAAATGTCCCATACATCCCGATTATTCGGGTGATGTGGGACACCATACCGGGTGGTGTGGGACTACTTTACGTCATAAGCCAACAAGTCTATATTAAATTTCAATAGTGATTCGCAGCGCTCTGTACCGCCAACAGTTTGTGGTTTTGGTAATTTTAAAATAATATCACTTCCCTCTACAATGCTAACGTCAGGGACAGTCGGATAAAAAAAACTGTCTGAGGATGGTTTCTTTCTTAAAAAACTGACGCTAAATTCAGAATCCGCTATTTTCTCCTCTACTTTGCCTACGTAATGAATAACCTTTTTTTTTGTACAAAACTTTACTAACACGAAATGGTTAATTTCTACGAAAGAATGATGGACACAAACTTCCTCCCTATCAGAATCAGATTCACTTATATCTAAATCACTGTCATCGTAAGTTACACTATCACTGGAAGAAGACTCACTCTCATATTTGACTTTCTTTTTTCTACAAACTTGTTTCGAGACTTTTCTTTTGTTTGCTAATTCAGGACGAGGACGGGGTATTTTCCTTAGATCTGCAGTTCTCGCTGCTTCTTCGATGGCTTCTTTTTCGGGGGTGTCTGTTAATATAATTGTTCTTCCTTTTTTCCTCCCTCTATTGGTTACTTTTCTAGGGCTAGCTTTCGGAAATGGTCTTATATCATGTGGTGACAGAATTACATTTTCTGGAGGAGGGCTGTGGTGAGCAAGTAGTTGATCTGGTTCTGTTTCTGTGGAAGAATGTGCTGCTGTTTCAGATAAATGCGGTGTTAATGGAGTTACATTGAAAGCTGGTTGCAAGATAGCTGTAGATGAACATGGTATTTCTTGGGATGCAACTATATTTTGACCTAATTTTGGTTCAGGACGATCTGTTACTGCTGACATTAAATATTCTTCTTCTGAAAAAGGCTCGCTGTTGAATGGGTAGATACCAGTCTTTTTAAATCCAGCTATGATATTTTTCTTATTGAATGATCCCTCGTAAGCTACATTCACCAATTCTGCTATATCATATAATGTTATCGTTTTACCTGGGTGATTTATCATCCAGTCGTTACATGCTGCATTATATTTTGATTTAAATGGACCGTAAATGGATACATCCAAAGGCTGCAGCCTATGGCTGCAATGTGGAGGAAACGTTAGTAAATTAACTCCAACTTCCTTAGCCTTTCGAATAACTTCAATTTGAATGTGGCTCTCATGATTGTCCAATACAAGGAGTATAGGGTCATCTTTTGAGCAACGTGAATGTTTGACTATATGATCGAAAGCAAGAGAAAAATTGTTTTGGGTCATCCAGCCAGTCTGGTGACTTAAACCAAAACTTCCTTCAGGAGCCTGTTTCACAAAAGCATCATTTCGTTTGACTCTTGGGAAAATAAATACTGGAGGGATATCATTTCCTGCTGCATTTATTATGAACAACACTGTGACTAGTTGGCCTCGTTCTGCTGATGTCACTTGACCAACTTGTTTTTGTCCACGTTCGGCAATCACTTTTGTTGGTTTGTGTACTGTAGTGACACCGGTTTCATCGCAATTATATATGCGGTCAGCAGATAAATTGCATTTTTCATAAATTTTTTTTCAAGTTGTTTAAGAAGGAATCGACATTATGTTTATTGAAGCTTGTGGCTCTGGAGAGGCTAGTGGCCTCAGGTGCTCTTAATGAAAGCTCTTTATGTCTATCTCGAAAACCATAAAACCAGTCCTTGCCTGATGAAAAAACAAGGCTACATGTTAGATTTTTTTGGAATAGAACGTTCTCTTTATTTTCTGCTTTCTTGTAGCAGTTAACATGCCTTGCCAAGGCTGATTTAGAGATGTTCATAGCAGACGCAACTTGTCTAATGGATCTTTGGTCATCACAAACCATTTTAACTGCTTGTAATATGTAATAATTATTAGTGATGTCTCTATTAGGATGTTTTTTCTGCCATTTTCGAGGCATTTTGTAGATGCGCAATCTGTAAATGAGATATAAAAGGCAATATGAGCTAATCAGTTCTATAACGTCAGTAAATATTTCTCAGTTGAATTCAATACAGTTGACAGGGAGGAATGGGACACGTCCCATACCACCCTAACTTTCGACGTCCCCATCCTCCCTACATGTATTAAGAAAATTCAACTTCATTTTTCATGAAAACAAGAAATATTTTTGTAATGAAAACATAAACAAAATATGACCAATAGTCATAACTTTGAACATATCTACCTACGATTTTGTTATCTACAAATGTGTTGAAAATATTAGAAAAATGTTGCTTACCTTACTATATACTATTAGCACATGGAAACGTAAAAACTCTCATAAGATAAACAAACGATGTGCACTGGTCAAGCATTTACAGTCAACTGGAGGGAGCAATTCAGGAAGTCACAGTTTTATGCCTTACGCGGGAATTTCACGATAAATTCAAATTATAAGTTGATTGTCCCAGACCACCCGCCGTCCCAATCCTCCCGAATTTCCCCTACATATGATTAGTGACCTTTGAACCCGCAAGATAAGAGCGCATTTGACTATATAGGCTATTTCACGACGAGCTTACACTATTGGAAACTAATCACACGATTTCTATGAAAATTTGCAAAGATGGAGAACAAGTTATGGCGAATTTATGGAAAATATTTTGACATACATGTCACTTCCGGTTATATTGAAAGAAATATCTCTATAAATATAGATTTGAGATATAGGGTATTCTAAACAAAGTGACATTAAAAATTGGTAATATACAGGTTGTTCATTCAAAATAACAAAGTTGTCGTTCACTTTCAGTATAACCGGAAGTGACATGTATGTCACCAATATATAGTGTAAGCTCGTTGAAACAGGTATAGAATCTGTTTTTTTTAGAACACACTTGGAAAATATGGAAAAACATCACACTAGCGATAATAACGACAATAACGAAAACGAACCTAATCCAGGTAACTTGATATATTATTAAATGTAACGTGTTACTAATATTTGTTTCTTGATCTAGTTTTAGAAATGCCAGGTAATTTGAATTTTATTAAAGCACTCTATGCATTTCACCCAAAACACACATTTATTAGCGTTTTTATTTTAATACTTGAGCTGAGTAACGCATTCTGTTGAAATAGATAAATATGTAAATAGCAATAACATATATTTATATACTGAAAGTGTTTTATCGAGTTTGCGCTCTTCAAAAATGTGAAGTAAGACGTAGTTTTTGTAGCGGTTATTTAGAAACAAGAAAGTACAAATACAAAATTTTCAAAAGATCTCATATTAATTCCATAATATGCATCAATACATTAAATTTTTGAATAGTTATCATAAAGTTTTGTTGGAATTGCTTATGTGTAAACCGTTCTAATACAATCTCCACATAATTTTCTATTCGCTGTGGCGCAACTTTTTTTTTTCAAGAAAAACTATTAAAATTTCTTTTCCGTCGCTCTCGTCGTCAATATCATCAAATGAAAGATATTTTGCACCTAATGCAGCTGCCAATGTTACAAATTTACTTTGGTTTTGGTTCATCATAGTCGATATAAAAGCACAGAGGAAAATGAAATAAAATAAAGTTTTGGAAAGGAACAACAACAACGAAACTTACAAATTTTATAGCTCGACGAGTTGTCTGATTAAAAATTTGACAGTTATGTAACCATAATGCGTTCATAAATCATGGGTCACAATGTGCTCCATTTCAACTGTCAACCAATTACATTGCAGAGTAAAGTGTTATTTTGTAAGTTATGAAATCAAACAATTTTATTTTGTTAAATCTACATTGTATTTGTGTAGATTTAACAAAATAAAATTGTTTGATTTCATAACTTACTATGGATCTACATCAAGTAAAAGCCTCATCTATTCAATTGTTATTTTGTACATTCGTTTATACATTGTTGCTTATGACACAATAAAGTTCCTCGTATTGTGTGTTACTTAGCTCATGTTTATATCTTATCTTTCGATGTAGTTAACTAGTTTATTAATATTTTGGTATTGAAGTTTTTTTGAAATGGTAGCAATCGATAAAAATGTATTACTTCGGAATAGCTAAATAAAAATAAAATACTTATTAGACGAATAAAGTAAACAACTGTTTAATTGCTACAACTTTAATGAAAGCCTTAGAAAAATCTTGAGTTTATAGTTTAAACAAAATTAGGCTTTTTGAGAGTTCTTTTTCTTTATTATGTTTTGTCGTAATAAACTTTTGCATTAGTTTTATTTGAAGATTACTATGAAGTTATTTATCAATTTTCTATTCTCCATATTATCATACAATTACTTCCAGCTATAATTGTTCGTAAACTTTTACTTCACTCTTGTAGGTATCTTATGCACGTGTTTTTAATGATTGTCAAAGTAGTAATAGTTTGTCTGCTTTAATTCGTATGTGTTTGCACTTTTTTTTGCTTTTATTTTATTGCCTTTATAAATGTATAAAACGACTAAAATGTATCTATCCCTTGTAATTCGGGCCGACACTGACGTATTTGCCAAATGTAATATAAAAAAAATTCAAAATGCAATTTAATCGTTTTGGTGCCATTTCTATTGCATGCAAGGCGCTATTCTAGGGAGAAATCTAGTTTCTTTTGTGTTACCAACCAACTAATTCCAATCGATCAGTCGATTGTGGAGACTAACGTTTTGTCATTTGTGATTTGATCCAATACAGTGATTCACTTAGATTTTTTGTGCAATTTCTTACACGTTTATTGCACCATGTCAAGCGGCCTTTAATAAACTTCAGGACAAGAAGCAACGAACCTCAACAACAATGGTATTCTACTATAAACCTGGCAGCCCTACTCAACTTAAAAGTTGTTTATTAAGTGATCTTACAAAAATGGTCAGAATTGCCCAAACGTGTTAGAACCACTAAGTAGAGTTGAACAAGGATTTGCATACATAATATGCTATCAATATGACTAATATGGAGTATAGATAGCAATTTACGAGATAATTGGCCGTTTCCAGATTATTGCTCCACTATATACCGGGTGGGGCAATCTTCTGACATCGGAGGATTACATCGTTGTGGTAATAGGTAGAACTTTATAGTTTTGGGTGAGCTAATACAGTTACTGAGAGCACATTTTGAAAATACTTTCGATTCTACAGGGTGTTCCAAAACCACGTAGCAGCACAAACTTACATTTTTTTAAATGGAACGTACTATATTTTGTTTAAGAATCGAAAAGATCTCACCGAGAGCGTTACAAAAATATAGCACTCTAATATATTATAAGGGTGTTTTACAAAGATATGGCCAATTATAAGCAAAAAGACCTCCTCTTTAACACTCTGCAGAACAGTAAATTAAAATAAATCAACAGGTCTTTGTGTTCAAATGTCATACACACATCATTGGCTGTGCTCAGTATTAATTACTTTTTTCATCTGTGGCTTCTTTAATACAGGGTGAAATAAAACGCAAATCAAGCAATATCTCAAAATTTTTAAATGAATCACCCTATAAGTCTTTTTACAATTTGTTGGTATAATTAATAAACTTTCAAACGATGTAGTAAACTTGGGGCATTAGTTAATGGAAAATCGTAGATATTTTATGATAATGGTCAGAAACAAGTATTTTACATACACAAATTATATGGTATTAAATTTTTACATGCAACATCTTCTGAATTTTAACATTTCTAAGTCATAAATTCTAATCGTAATTTTGGATGCATCTAAAATAGCTTTGACTTCTACTCTTACCATTAGAGGAAGGAAAGAAGGAATTATGTTGGAAGAAATATTTTTGTTTACTGTAAGTAGGCTAATGTCATTATAGGAGGTACTAATAAATATAAAAGCAGTTTGTAGTCTTTACGAAATAATTACTCAAGTCACCACAAACAGTATATCTTAGTTATGTAAAATGCAAGCTTGTAATTTATTTTCCAACTTTTTCTATTTTTGAAAAACTAACAATTGTGAAAACCAACATTATAATAACACTCACATTTACATAAATGAACATTGACATTCTATAAAAAGTATAGTAGTTTATGCTAAGTGTTCAAAATGGTGATCATTTACTTCCATACAATTCTTTTCAAAAACGAGGATCTTACTCTTTCCACCATAGCTGGAGTAATTGTGGAAAATGCGTTACGTTTGATACACAAGTTGCTTGATGTATCCCCATAAAAAGAAATCCATCGGTGTGAGATCTGGAGATCGAGGAGGCCACGAAATTGGTCCACCACGTCCTATCCATCTGTCGGTAAAATTTCTGATATACAGATGCTCCATCTTGTTGGAACCACAAGTTAACTATTGTGTTTGAATCAACTTTCTAAACACAAACGAAGAATACAGCAATATTTCTTTGACATTAAATTTGTTAGTAGATACTATTTTGATAGTAGCCCACTTGATATAATCAAAAATATGGCTTGATTATGTTTCGCCCATTCTCAAACAAGCCTATAATAACAATTCTTGAAAGTGAAACATGAATAAATATGAAATTTTTGGTAATTCCAGTTAGGTACCAACGGTATTAGCAAACATTTTATTTCATTTATTAGATATTGTAGATGCATCCAAAATTACGATTAAAATATATGCCTTAGAAATGTTAAAATTTACAAGAGGTTGCATGTAAAAATTTAATACCATTTAATTTGTGTATGTAAAATACTTGTTTTTGACCATTATCATAAAATATCTACGATTTTCCATTAACTAATGCCCTAAGTTTACTACATCGTTTGAAAGTTTATTAATTGTACTAACAAATTGTAAAAAGACTTATAGGGTGATTCATTTAAAAATTTTGAGATATTGCTTGATTTGCGTTTTGTTCCACCCTGTATTAAAGAAGCCACCGATGAAAAAAGTAATTAATACTGAGCACAGCCAATGATGTGTGTATGACATTTGAACACAAAGACCTGTTGATTTATTTTAATTTACTGTTCTGCAGAGTGTTAAAGAGGAGGTCTTTTTTGCTAATAATTGGCCATATCTTTGTAAAACACCCTTATAATATATAAGAGTGCTATATTTTTGTAACGCTCTCGGTGAGATCTTTTCGACTCTTAAACAAAATATAGTACGTTCCATTTAAAAAATGTAAGTTTGTGCTGCTACGTGGTTTTGGAACACCCTGTAGAATCGAAAGTATTTTCAAAATGTGCTCTCAGTAACTGTATTAGCTCACACAAAACTATGAAGCTCTATCTCTCACCACAACAATGTAATCCTCCGATGTCAGAAGATTGCCCCACCCTGTATAATAAACAATATTAGATCTCTTAACCTGCACTTATTTGGCAGCTTGTATAATCTGCACGTATTTGGCATCTTGTATAATATTATCTGTACATTATTAATTTAATTTCTCTAGTTAGTTTGTTGGTATATGGATTAAATTACTTGTTATATGGCTTTTCTATTTCTTTTCAGACCAACGAGAAACACAAATAAATGAAAAAATGCTAACCCTTTTACATAAGAGATTGCAATTCTTCAAGAGAAAAATGGTCACATATTTAGTACCTGTAAGTATAATATCCTTACCTACCTTTTTGGAACTTTAGTTCTTTACGCCAGGTTATGTTTGAGCGACCAGGGGTCGCGACGCAAAAGATCTGACCGTTACGCGTTACGTTACGCTACGTTATTTGACATTGCTTCGTTATGTGCCCTGCTTTAGCGTGCTTGTGCCTCCTTAGTCTCTCTCTCGTTTACGAAGCAGCGATTCATAATAATATGCTCCTGCCCGGATTCGAACCCGGGCCGCCCGCGTGCAATGCGAGCATTCTAACCACTGAACCACCGATGCTATATTGAATTCTATGCAAAGCTGGTATTCGCAGTGCTGGTGATCTACTTGAATTTGTTCGGGTAAATTTTTACTATTATTTCCATAATTTTTTTTGTGCACATTTAGTTTTCGAAATACAGGGTGTTGAAATTTTGAAAACTTTAATGTTTTAATTCGATAACTTTAAAATGGATGGATAAATTGATTTGGCATTTGGCAGGTTGTTTTTATATGTAATAGGGCATATTTTGAAAGAAATTGTAGTTTGTGCAACTAGTGTGGATATGATGGCCATATAGCACGAGGACGAAGTTTGAGCACGACGCCGTAGGCGGAGTGCTCAATCGCTCAAGAGCGATATGGACAATCCACACGAGTCGAGCAGCATATTTTTTCTAAGAAAAAATCTAGAAAATAAAAATTTCTATAAACTGTAATATAACTTCGAATTAAACATTTTACAATTCAATTTTATGTTTCCACTAATTTTGTGGTAAACGTACAGTTCTTTAATGTCCAATTTGTATAATGCTACGATTTCCTTTTTTAAATATACGATGCTGTTATAAGTAGATGTTGCCAGTCGGACTCCCTCATGAAGGGTACCGTACCATTATCTATAATAATGAATATTCTGCTAAATATATTTCAAACGTCTACCTGTTGTCGTTATTAATATCAAGCAGAATAATTATTTAAAAATAAA
>CAJUYH010010882.1:0-11698 GCA_910591685.1 Galerucella tenella
TAGACAACAGTAGACGTACTAATCATATAATTTTTGTAGTAGTTTTTTCGTTGCTTCCAAAATGAATCCAGAACACGATGAAAATATACCTGCGGATATATTGGAAAGTGCCGAAGCAGTATATCTAAATCTTTTGCCACCCAAATCTCGCCAAGTTTATGAACTTGCATATCAGCGATTCATGGATTGGTGTAAAGAAAAAATGTGCAAAACTATGCGGAGAGTGTTCTTATGGTGTATTTCTCAAATTTAACGAAGACCGTCAAGCAATCCACTCTTTGGTCACAGTATTCAATGTTGCGATCCACACTGGATATCAAAAATGGTGTGGATATTTGTAAATATTCAAAATTACGAGCATTGTTAAAAAGGCAAAGTGATGGATATATACCTAAAAAGTCTAAGGTTTTTACAAAGGAGGAAGTGGATCGGTTCCTGGATATGGCACCTGATAATGTCTATTTGATGATAAAGGTTGTTCTAGTATTAGGAATTGGAGGTGCTATGCGTTGTGACGAACTAGTTCATTCGAAAATTGATGACATTGAAGATATGGACTCGGTCCTGGTCGTAAAAATTTTGCAGACAAAATACAAGAAACCTCGTTTGTTTACCATTATAGGCGATAATTATTTGCGTTTATTTCGAAAATATGTTGCACTACGGCCATCAAATATACAGGAACGTCGTTTATTTTTGAAGTATGTTAATGGGAAGTGTCAAAGAATGGTTTTTGGTATTCACAAAATTAGTGCCGTGCCGCAAGAAATTGCAAAATTTTTGAAGTTAGAAAATTGGAAGGAGTATACTGGACATTCGCTAAGAAGAACATCTGCTACACTTCTTATGATGGTGGCGGTGACCTCACTTGTCTTAAAAGACATGGAGGTTGGAAATCGAGTACTGTAGCAGAAGGATATATTGAAGAATCACGTATCAACAAAGAGAATACTGCCAGAAAAATATTGCAACCTGACAAAGATGGTACAAGTACCTGTTCAGATATTTCCTCGAATGTTTCATCAACAGTTACGGAGAATATTTTGAGTTGTTCTAACATTAATGAAAATCTTTTGAATTGTTCGAAATTTGTTAGTGATAACTTCAGTGGTGCTTTGAATTTTAGCAATAATTGTTCCAATTGTGCATTCAATATCACTATATTTAACAAATAAATAAATGTCATAAAATCACAATAATTTTCATATGTGTCAAAGTTAGAAGTCAAAATGAACGAAAAATTTAGGAAGTCCTGACGAAATTATTGAAGAAGCAAAGAAAGCAACTGAAAATCTGTTGCCAAAAAAGTCTAAAGAAGCTTACGACATGGTTATTAAATAAGTTGAACAAAAAATGATTTCTCTTTATGCCCGCGCAGGCCAGAAAGTGAACTTTATGCCCGCACATTAGATAGTTGGTAACTGAGCAATAAAAACGCAATAATGAACTAGTATGACATAAAAATATTTATGACACAATACGAACAGTTTGTTAGGTTAACCCCGGCAGAATTAGAAGTTGATGAAATTTCGTGATGTATAACTGATCTTGAATAAATAAATTAAGTTTTCTTTTTGTCAAAAGGACTCACATAAAATAAATTAAATTTTCTTTCCGTCAAAATTAGATAAAATCTTGTATGAAACACGTTATGAAATTCTTTTTTGTGTAACTCGTGTCATTTTACGGGACCTCGCTCGCCCCGCAAAAATTTCACTCGTTACACAAAATGATGCATTTCATAACTGGTTACATAAATAGCTATTATCGTGCAGTGTATAAAGTTAAATTTAATAGTTCGTATACGTCAATTTTAATAAAAAACAATGTTGATTATATCCCGATTTTTACAGATCTATTTACCAGAATAAGATGAAATTAATAAAAAACTAAATTAAAATTTAGTGGTCTTAAAAGTCGTTCCGAAAAATTTTGTTTATTTCAAATATACTTAAAAGATAATGAATTGAAAATATTTTTAAAAAAATCATTACCTTTTGAAAGATATTGAACTTTATTAAGGTCTAGTGAATATATTAATATCGTATCAGGGCCTGATTGTATACCTGGCGCCGGTGGGGCTATATATCATATTTTTATTGGTTCTTATGCTCACAGTTTTACCAGGGATGATCAATAATTAATACCTAGACATTAAAATTTTCACACAATAGGGTACAAGCATAAATTTTGCCATTGGTGGGAATTGACGCTTTATCCGGTCTCCTAACACCTTGCATGCCTATTTATTCAAAAAAATATAAACTTTACTTTTAAAACGACTTTAAAAATCATAAAATTTGAAATTCCGCCAAAACGCGCTTTACGTCATAAAGATGGCTGTCCCATGGTGTGACGTTCTTATTCGTGTATCACGCTCTGAGTTCTTGTGACCTGATTTGTTTCTGAAAGCTTTAAAAATGGATAAATCCGAAAAAAAAAACTTTGTATCCCAAGTATTGCATTGTTCCAGTATGTAAATCAACTACAGACAAAATATTTGTTACTTTACCTGGTGGCGCAAGCAAAAATACACTTAAGAGAAGGGCATTACTTTTGTTTGTGAAGACCATTTTAATGTAAGTACCTACTTCTATGCTGGTGATTTTTATTCTTAAATAGTTTGAGGTTATGTACCTATATGCCTAGGAATCAACCATAAAAACATCAATTTCTTACGACCACACATCGAAATATGGTTGGTATATATTATATAAATAAAATATAGCTTAAATCGTACTTACGATAATTCTTTAACTCCTCTTATTTCCTCTGCATTAAAGCAGCTGTTTGACTTCATAAATTCAAGCAGCATAAATGAGTCTACTTTGGGCAAGTTATCAGTTTGTGCTTTTACAAAACCTTCGCTAGCCATACCTTTACTCACAAAATATGAAAGAATCGTCACTGAGTGAATAAAATATAATAATATAATAGTGAATAAAATATATTCTTCCAAAAGTTTTAAAATATCCTCGGAAATATCGAATACTTATGTCCACTTTCCACTTTACGTTGACTTTTAAAAATAAAAAAAGCACACATGAACACGTAATGGTCTCAAACAAACATATAAATGATATTTTACGTCGATGAAGCATTTAATAGTTGATTAAAATACAATATAAACAGACAACTACACTTAACCTGAAGCAATACCGGCCATATTGACATAAGTAAACACAAGAGATATGACATCACACGTATCATCGGTAGCGTTCGGAAATCCTCGGGTTGTGGTCGGAAAGTGCATTGAAATTTGAATTTTATTTAAAAATTTGGGAGTAATTTCCAATGGAAACTGGTTTATTTCCTATTATTAGTAATTTTTGATATCATAAGTAGATTTTTGTACTTAGTGACGGTTGACTTTTTTAAATTTAACAATATTATCTTGACATCTATTCTACTACCTTTATCCAATCATGAAAATATCACCCATATTCTTCATTTCAACAATATATACAGCAATTATAAACTTTCTATACACTTTTTTGGACACAGTCGATCTTTTACGTAAATCTCATAAAAAAGAACCTCAGTATGTATACAATTAACAATTATTATAAAATGGACATCTCAATGTTTACACCAGCAATCAAGTAAAACACCCGGAAACCATTTTTTTTTCATATTATTAAAACCAAATTAATTCCAAATTTCCGCACAAAACAAAACATCCTCGAAAGAGAGTGCAAAAATTCTCACGGTTTCTAAGACAAAGGAACTACCCATAATATTAGGTTTATAGACAAAAAAAGGAGGATCTACATTCTTAATGGACATGTCATACGTTTTACCGGATGTCCTTATGAAGTGTTATTAGAGAAATACAGAAATCAAAGACATAACCGCAAAATGACAAGTGGCGCCTTTGAAACTAATTTCAGACCACCCTTGTGCCCGTTGAAAGGCAATCAGCAAATTGGTTTAATCGTCACTATTGCTGTATTTATTTACAGAGGCGTACTACACAAAATTTTATTTAGGTACATAAAAAAGTTAATAAATATTATACTTAACAGTTTTAAGATCTAAAATTTGATGTATTTCATAACTACTCTTTATAGATTCAACCTACTGTCTCTAACGTAACAAATTGATCATAATATCGATTAGTTTTTCAAACAATTTCAATCCCCTATGGAGTAATTAGCATAAATGTATTGAAAAATGTTTAAAACATTTATAATGTATGCCCCAGCACACCACTGTACAAAGATGATTAATCGGTTTACCCAAATAAGGCAGTCAGCAGATGATCACTGGCCAATTGAGTAGGTACTGTTGTGTATGATTGATAAATAATGATTGATTATTGCATTTGTTAATTCCACAACGTTTGACAGTTGAAAAATTGTTGCAATAAACAGCTTACGAGCGATAATGACTTTTTCGTTAATAAGTAATAATAATTAAATAGTGTAAACGGTATCGATAGTGACGATGAACCATTTTCTTTGAAGAAGAGTACCACCCAAGTGAGACCAGAAGCAGCCGGTGGGCAATTATCTACGAAAAATGATGTCAGAGGTACTTTCTTATATTTTTTTAACACTACCAGATCTAAGAAGAGTATTAATACAATACTCAAAACAATTATCGCATATTCTGAAAACCCTGTACAAAAGACTTTATTCATAAAATTGGTAAACTATAATTTTTAGTACTAAAAACATAGATCTTTTTTATGCAAATGTTGTTCGTTATCATTTATTCTTATGTTTTTCTGTATAACTGCAAAATGCTAAACTTTTTACTTATCAATGGCACGAGTATTCGTTTAGTTGAACATATACTTTCGTACGAAGTTATTAATTATGAAATTAGAGATATGAATGATCACAACAGACGTCTTACTAGACATTTAACAGATGCTGAGGCACATACGGCTGTTACTCTGTCATCTGAAGGATACAATCAAGTCCGAATTGCGCATATTTGAAATGTTACCCAGTCGTCAGTAAGAAGAGTGTTAATGCGGTATAGGGAGAATGAGGCAATTTCAAGACGTCCTTGCCAAGGCCGTAATAGGGTCCCAACTGCAGCACAGGATCGATTTTTGCTTTTGCAAACTTTAAGAAACCGTTCAACTACAGCTAGGAACTTACAAAATGCCCTAAGAAAAACTTACCAGGTTAGGATCAGTGATCAAACGTTAGAAACAGATTGGGAGAATCTGACTTGAGGCCAAGACGACCAGCAACGGGACCACGTCAGATTCGCTATTTCAGCGCCATAGGTCACCACTGGTCGGATCGCTGCCTTGTATATTTTAATTTTTGTGTTTTCACTAATTTTCTTATTTTTAAGGTATCGTCTGTATTTGAAGAAAGCTCTTTAAGTTCTTTCAGATTTCTTGATATTATAGCTATGTCATCTGCATACGCTAAGATTTGTGTCAATTTTGATATTATGGTACCTCTTAATCCAACAGCTTTAATTACACCATCCAATGCAATATTAAAAAGCGTTGTAGACATTGTATCTCCTTGCCTCACACCGCTATTAAATTCAAATTCTTTTGTTTGTCCTTTTTCTGTCCTCACTCTTGCTGTCGATCGTTCCATAGTCATATTAATTAGTCTTCTCATTTTACTCGATACCCCAATGTTTTTCAAATCTTCTTTAAGAGTCTCCCTGTTTATACTATCGAAAGCCTGTTTAAAGTCTATAAATAGTATATTCTGATCAATGTTAAATTCATAACTTTTTTCAATAATTTGTGTCATTATGTGAATTGGGTCCATAGTTGACTTTCCTTTCCTGAATCCATATTGATAATCACCTATTTTTCTATCTATCTTGTCTCTTAGTCTTTCGTTAAAAATTGTTGTGAAAATTTTATAGGCAGAGTTTAATAGTGTTATTCCTCTGTAGTTGGAACATTCCAGCGTGTCCTCTTTCTTATGGATCGGTATGATTACTCCTGTTTTCCATTCTGCTGGCATCTTCTCTTTTTTTTTCCATAAAAACTTCACCAATATGAAAATATGGCTCAAAATTTTGAATGACCTTGACACTTTCACGTTATCCTGAAGGACTCTAACAAATCGAATCCATTTAGAATGCAAATAATCGTATAATGTAATCGAATAAACGGTCGTGGTGTTCTAGTGACATAAAATATTCCCGACAGCGAGCCTAGGTGAGAGTAAACAAGGCCTAAGCGGTCAGAAAATGTCGTTAAATCCGAGCCCGTTCACATAAGAAAGGTGAAATAAGATTAATAAAACAGCAAGTGACTGAGGTCGCATCGAAATTGAAATGTCACGCATAAACATCGAAAAATATTAATGGTAATATTTAAAGAAGATTTTAATAATAAATGCAGTTTATTTGTTTTTAAAATAGTGAAAAAATAGAGCTAAATATGCGGAATTACAATGTAAAGCTGTATATTTTAACTTATTTAATTGTATATCTACATATTGTGTATAATATAGTTCATGCTGGCCTTAAAATAATTGCTGTTAAATGTTTTTTTTGTAGTTGTTATTGAGTCGTAAACACATAACGAACATTCTAACAATTCTATTTCGAACTAAATCAATCCAATCATGATAATATATAATTCCCATCGCTTTAGTTTGTTTAATCATCGAATAAAATCCATTACCTAAACAACATTCGAGCAATTTGTTGGAGCCAAACAATTTTTTTAATATCGAAGATTTTCATAAAAGGTATATAGTTATGGTATATTAGTCTAATGTATAGTGTGGCTGACATAGAACAGGTCATTATACCTTCTTATCCAATCAAAACTCGATCTTAGAGCTCACGTATTGTTAATTTTTTTTCTCTCTTTTGTGCTTTCTCTTTCTCTCAATCATTTTCTTGAATTGGGGTCTCGGTAAATATGAACAGAGCCGGACTTTAACGGTTTTAACATTCCGAAAATCGTAGATTGTACTCTCCCTTTCACATAAGAAGAAGACACGTGAAGTTCGCTGACTTGCGCAGAAACCAAAATCTGTCTCGTAACGACCGTTTCATGCCATTGGCGTTACATAACTATTTATAGTCGTGAAATGTGCTAGAAGCTATCATTTACTGTCAAATATTTTTGAGTTTTAAATATTTTAAGACGTTAAGCTAGTTAATCTGTGAGTCTTGTGAGCTTTATAAGATCTAAAGACATGCCACCTGGAAAGCTTGTTGGTTTGAAGGAAGAATTATCCACGGCCAAGTCCAACAGATTATAATTTTGTGTTAATCTACTAAATAGGAAAACGTTACGTTACTGATTGGACGTCGAATGTCAATTTTACAATATGGCGCTGGTTTTGACAACAACTTGTCATACGACTCCAACTTCACGTGGGTTGTGAAACGAAGTCTACGACTTTAGATGAATTGAAGATTTTAAAATACGGTACTGACTGCTGAGTAATAGATATAATATAGTGGAAGTGTTGAAGCGCAAGCTGTATAATTTCTTGACTGATTGGTATTGAGTACCATTTGCCAACCATAATTTTATATTTCCATTAATTGAATTTTATGTTCTGTAGATATACTTAACTATATGTTAATTGGAATACGAAACCACGAATATTTTTTTCTCGAATAGTTTTATTACTTGAAAAAAAAAGAAATTATTATACAATGGGTTGACAAAAGTGTGATGCAAAGGAGAAAATTTACACTTTGATCTCGACAGAACCAAAATTATTAAAAGGTTATTCTGCAAGTATGGTATGGTATGGTATGGCAAGTATAACTATATACAGTGTGGAAACCACTTATGGAATAAAATTATTTGTCATTATTTTAGAAAATTATAAAAAATGCCGAGACACGTCAACTTTTGAATTTAGTTGTGCGTTATGTAAACATAAATTTAAATGTACAGGGTGATTCACGCAAGTATGCCATAGTCAGTGTTTTTTTTAATGAAACACCCTGTATATTTGCATATTTTTGAAATCCTCTTAATGAACCGATTCCAACAAACTAAATAATGTATGGTCAATTATGAATTATACAGGGTGAAATTTTTATTTTTACAGTTATTAAACACATACATAAAATACCTGATGTATTTGATTTTAATACATTAAAATAAATGCTCAAAATGTTCTCCACCTAGTTGTTGGCAATAGCACAGTCTCCTATAGAACTCCTCCTTAACTTTGTTTAAAGTTCGAGGTGAAATATTCCGTATTTCTGTAGTTATCCTGTCTTTGAGGTCTACAATGCTAGTTGGTTGTGTTGCATATACTTTGTTCTTGGGATAACCCCACAGATATAAATCTAACGGCGTAAGATCTGGCGATCTAGCTGGCCACTCAATAGTACCTCTTCGTCCAATCCATTTATTGGGGAAGATTTCATCTAAATAAGTTCTTACCATTAAAGCATAATGGGGTGTTGCCCCGTTTTGCTGGAACCAAACATTTTCATTCGGTAAGCTAGGATCTAGTGCGTTGGGATATAAGTTTGCCAACGCAGGAATAACTTCATTTCCAAGCATATTTAAATATTTTTTAGCTGTAAAATTTCCATCTATAAATATAGGACCAATAATGTGGTCGCCTATGATACCGGCCCAAACGTTCACCTTTTGAGGGTACTGAGTATGTGTCTCACGCATCCAATTAGGATTCTCTGCTAAACAATATCTACAGTTTTGTCGGTTTACCTCTCCATTCAATGTGAATGTTGATTCGTCAGAAAAAAGAATGGCACCAAGAGCTATCTCATTTCTGTTCAGCTTATTCATCAATCTTTCGCAGAAATCCATTCTACGATCTGGATCGTCTTCTGTTAACTCCTGCACAAAAGTTAAGGGGGCATCCATTAATTACGTGAGGACTTTTTGAGAATTTTTCGACCCCCTCTCCCCCCTTGGTGAGATATCGTGAGATTTTTTTCAACTCCCTCCCCCCTCCCCTAATCTCACGCGAGATTCTTTAAAACCTTTATCTGAACTGTAAACGTGTTGGATTATTGAGAGAAAAAAAACTTGTTCTATTACCTACTTTTATTGAAGACTAGCAAAGACTAGGTAGTATTTGTGAATATTAACGTAATTTTTTTGAAACGCAATTTTTCACCGTTTTCTGCGAGAAACATAATTACGTGATATTTGCCAAGACTGCCCCTCCCCCTTAAGTGAGATTCGGAAAGATTTAGCCTGACCCCCTCCCCCCCCTAGAACACCTCACGTAATTAATGGACGCCCCCTAATTTGTAGGGATGAAGTTTTTCTTTATGAAGACATCTTAGAACAGTTGTATGACTAACATTATTTTCACGGGCAATTTGACGTGTATTTGAAGTTGGATTCTCTTCGACACTTAACAAATATCCACTTTCACATCATCTTCAACGAAGTGTGGTTTTCTTTTCAATGGTTTGACATGTCCAAGTTCTATGAATTGTGCATGAATTTTAGACACAGTACTTTGTGAAATATTAGGCAATTCGGGATACCTGTGATTAAATAAGTTTGCCACTTCAACTTGACTTCTGCAGTTATCCCCGTACCCGATCATCATTAAAATCTCAATTCGGTGAGTCTCAGTTAAATATTTCATTGTTATGTCGACAAGGAAAGAGTGTTTGACAAAGATTTTACTTCTTCAGTATAATCTGTCAACACATCAATAACTAACAGAATAGAAAACAATCCACATTATCTACCGATTTAAAACAATCCACATTATTTACCGATTTTGTCTAATTATTGGCGTTTTTAGGCAATTTTTAGGTATTTATGATAAAATTCATGGGCGTAGCAGGTTTTGTTTAATATACAAATACGTCTAATAATTAGTTAGTTTAGATTTTTAATAAATTCATATTTAGCTAATTTAAAAAAGTACCAATATTTCAAGTGTAATAAATTATTAATTTTAAAATTTCACCCTGTATAATTCATAATTGACCATACATTATTTAGTTTGTTGGAATCGGTTCATTAAGAGGATTTCAAAAATATGCAAATATACAGGGTGTTTCATTAAAAAAAACAACACCGACTATGGCATACTTGCGTGAATCACCCTATACATTTAAATTTATGTTTACATAGCGCACAACTCAATTCAAAAGTTGACGTGTCTCGACATTTTTTATAATTTTCTAAAATAATGACATAAAGAATTTGATTCCACAAGTGGTTTTCACACTGTATATTTCATATCTTCTGTATGTTCCTTGTGGTATATTATTCATTCTTTTTTATATTTTCTTGGGAAATTAAACCACAATATTTTTGAATTCTTTATTTCAACGTTTCGGTAGCGTTCCAGCTACCGTTGTCAAGAAAAAATAAGTAAAAATTAATTTTTTTATCCCTAACTGACACAACAGAAAAAATTAAAATAGTTTATAGCATAGAGTAGATTTTTGTATAGACTGGTTATTAGCAAAAAATACAATTGGACCACAACGCGAACAGGGAGATATTGTCATTTCGCAATTGTCTAGGTAAGGACGAAACAGGAGCTTAAAAGAACTGCTAACATTCCTATTTTTGTATAATTTAACTTTTTATTGAAATTCTGAAGTGTCAGGAGAACGCATGAGTTTCTAACTTTCAGAAGGAGGACCTTCAATTGAGATACCAGCCAGTTCTATTTGAACTTGTTTCCCATTCCCCACTTAATCTTTAGGCTTAGTGCTCTCGAGTAAACTCCACATCCTGAGCCTTCTTTCATTTTTGAACCATCTGTATATATGCGTATTGCATTTGCAGCATCTGGCTCTGTATTCTGTTCTGATACCTACTTATGTTACACAGAATACGCTATTTGATCTATCATAGAATCAACCTGCAAAGCGCTAGAAGGGAAAATCTATATGGAAAAATTGCATTTTACAAAAAAATCCGTAATTTTACATTCTTAAGCGTGATTTGCGTTAGCTTGACAGTATATCATTATGTTTCAGATCGAATAAACACAGATCAATCATTTTTGAATGCAGTAGTAAGCAAAGGAATTATATAAATTAGCTCGGAATTTTTTATTTATTGTGAAACATTCCTACACTCTGACTTATTGGAAATTAGTGAAATTTTAACCGTTTAAAAACACTTTTGTGCGTTATAAACGAGTATACACTACTCAGGTACGAACTAAGTTCAATGGTGGATGCTAAATTTTGATCGTGCTCAATCGATAAACATCAATTTTAGTTCCTTGATGCACTTCTTGTTACATCCTCTAGCCTTGGTTGATGATTTAAACTTGAAATATACAAACACCCAACCACTATATCAGCGAATCGTAACCGCAACAAGTCCGATTCGATAACTTTTTAATTATTTTTAATTGTACACTCGACATCCAAAGGATGTGGTTTATTCGAGAGATATTATAACAAACAACGGACCGTTTACGCTGTTAAATGCTCTCGGTAAATCAATTTTTTTTTCATGAGCAGTCGACGTTGGTTTTGGAAATGCACCCAATTTACTTTTTCATCGAGTTTTGAAACTGTTAATGTTCCGAGTCTTTTTATTTACAATCGAAAGATATTGGTAGGAATTAAATAGAGCTCTCTCGTTGAATCGTTCGTGGCACGTACGACAAGCTTCATTTCATTTTAAAAATCACTTTTATAAACAAATTTATATTTAAATTAGTCATGGATTACGGGATGGATGGCCATGCAAATGGCCACTATTAATATTGATACGTGCCTTGAAAATAATCTCAAAAAACTATTTACCTACGACCCCCCC
>CAJUYH010010883.1:0-11697 GCA_910591685.1 Galerucella tenella
TGATGAAACAGATTAGGACAGATTTAGGCACAGAATATAAAAATGAAATATTCAATGCTTTAACTAAAATGTTAAATATTAGTCATAATTATTCAACAGCATATCATCATGAATCTATAGGAGGCTGTGAGAAATTACATAGAACGCTTAATGAGTATGTTAGACATTTTATAAATGAAAGTAAGGATGACTGGGACGAATGGTGCAAATTATTTGCTTATTGTTATAATACGACTCCAAACTCTTATCATAATTATACGCCATTTGAATTATTGTTTGGTAGACGTGCTAACTTATCCGATAATCTCACGAACGACATTGAGCCATGCTATAATATTGATGAATATCAGAATGAGTTAAAATATAAACTTCAGACAGCAGAGAAATATTTAATGAAATATAAGCTGAGTAGACAAAGTCAAAATAGTAAGGTAGCTAATCCAGTTGATTTTAAAATAGGGGATTCAGTTTTAGTAAAAAGGGAAAATAGAACAAAATTTGAATCTCAATATATAGGTCCATTTACAGTCACAGAGGTGAATGAGGTTAACTGTAAAATCAAATTAGAACCGGAGGTGTGATGAAAGAAATACACAAAAACAGACTATACCCTTACTGTAAAATGAATTAAAAATTGTAAAAGTGTAAGAATCAAAAGTGTGAGTGAGTTTACAAACAATTATGAATAGTAAACAAAGTGTAATAACAAACACCATAAACAATTAGTGATAGTAAATAAATTCGGATAACAAGTAATAAAAACATTTAGTGAAAATAAATAAACATGACAAACAACTAAGTTATCGTAGACAATTTTTAAAGACAATGGACATCCATTAATTCATAAATATATATGTAACCGTAGGTTAATGACATTATTTAATAATCATTTATCATCTATTTTTAGGAGATTTGTAAATTCATTTCATTAGGGGGAAAGGAAGTTCAACGGAATTTATTCTTTTCGTAAAAGGGGAAGGTGTGATGCCTTTTGGTCAATATAATAAGCTAACAATAATATTTAAATTAAAGACATAAATTCCCTTGAAGGTAATTTCAATAAATCATAAGAACGTTGAATCGTTACATAAATAGAAGTAGGAAGGTCGCACGTACGAAGTCAAGTTCAGAGCGTGAAATAAACATAAATAGTATTATTTATATTTACTTATGACGAACTTGACTTGTCGTATAAATATGCAAACGATAGTGTTTTAAGAACTATTATTAATATTAGTGTTAATGTTAATGTGAATGTTAGAATATGAATATCGCAATTCATAAGTAATAAGTAGTATAATGTATAGTAGTAAGTTTAAGTAATAAGTAAGTAATAAATAGAAGTCAAGTTCAGAGCGTGAAATAAACATAAATAGTATTATTTATATTTACTTATGACGAACCTGACTTGTCGTATAAATATGCAAACGATAGTGTTTTAAGAAGTATTATTAATATTAGTGTTAATGTTAATGTGAATGCTAGAATATGAATATCGCAATTCATAAGTAATAAGTAGTATAATGTATAGTAGTAAGTTTAAGTAATAAATAGAACGTATCCCAGTGCTACCGGTAATTGTTTTATTCCTGTAAGATGACCCTCCGAGTCACCAGCAACACCATCAGTTGAGAGGCCGATCCACGTCGAATACCACCCCCGTAACAACCACATTACACCCTTTTGTAATCGATTAACTCAACGGTCAAGAAGAAATTGGATAAAACCCAAAAATGTCCAGCATGAATTTTTTCTTTACTCAATTTATCATTGACTGCAATATTGCGTTTGTAATGCAGATTGCAACTCCCAAAAGGAATTCGATTAGGGTCCGGGGCGCACAAGAAATATTCCAGCCGGCAATCATTAGGTATGGAGTGAGATACAATTTTCGTCCTGCATCTATATTTTTTTAGTAGATTTATTTTTATAAATAAAAGTATACCTAGAGTACCTATATAGTTTATTCATAAATCCGGCGGAATAATAAATCAATCCATTGGTCAAATTCCATTGGCGTACTTAGGTAATATACGTTTAAGAATGTGCAGTGGCTCAATATAAATTCAACTTTTTTTATTCAATATTACAATAAAAATTCGGCATACCTACATATTTCTTCCAAAATATGCAATTCAGATTTATTGAAAACATTCACTTCATTTTCAGCCTGCGTTACACCGAATAATAATCAACTATTAGGTATTCGGTGCTGCGTTACTAACTACCGTAAAAGCTCAATTTTTTAATGGAACATCCCATAATTTACATTATTGTCATCGGTCCTTGACAAATGTGCTCGAATTATTTTATCGCTTAAAGTGGGTAAAAATCGAGTTTAAGGGTTGCGTTAAAAATAGAACACTATAAGTATTTTACTACTTTATTGTCTTATCATCGGTCCTTGACAAGTCTGCAAAAAAAGTTTCGAATTAAGCTGAGCGTTCAAAGTGGGTGAAAATCGAGTTTAAAGGTTGCCTATATTTTACTACTATATTGTATTTTATTCGGTTCTTGACAGGTGTATAAAGTTTGAATTAATATGTTCCAAAGGAGTCAAAGAAACATATCTATACTCGATTTGAAATTGGTTGATAGTAATAAATCATTAAAATCCGTCAAACACGTATACAAAGTGGTCCACCTAAATTGCCAAGTTTTAAATAGTATATACATTGAAAGTATAGACCCTATTGCATTTATTAAACTTTCCATTCCTATAGATCTGATAAGGGCGTCGAATACAAAGCTTAACCCGAGGCTCGAACAATAAGCGGTAGGATTCTACCTGTGATGTTTTGCACTCATGCACGTGCTTTCGGGTGGGTTTAAGTTTATATTAAACACAATAATTATATAATTTAGTGAACATTCGGATGTGTGGCATAATTTGTTACCCTTGTATTTGAATAAATATAATACTAATAACAATAAAGCAACCAATAAACAAGTAAATTTGGAAAAATGTTTCTATTTGAAATTCTATAAAATTTATAGTAAGTCATTACATTTCTTCGCTTTAAATTAATCATCATCAGAAAATGAAATATCTGAGGGACTGTCTTCTTCCCTTAAATTGATAATAAGTGGTTCGACCGTTTTCTCCAGTAAACTATCCAATTGCCACATTTTTTCCTCCTCCTTTATTACATGCTCTATACATCTTTGCCACATCCCCGCGTTGACTTCTTGAAGCGCTTCTTCAAAGAGTTTTTGAACATCACTCATTTTATAAGTGGTATTTTTTCTAGCCACCTAACCTTTCACATGAGCCCATACCAGTTCGATCGGATTTAATTCGCAATGGTAGGGGGGGAGCCGAAGCACTATTATATTTTGTTTTTTGGCCATTTCGTCAACAACATATTTTTGAAACCGATGTTTATGGGTGTTTACAATTGATAGCAACTCCTTTTTAACCATATTGTCCTCAAATTGTATTTGTTTCTCCACAAGCCACTCGATAATTTTTGCTTTTCGCCAAGCAGTTGTAGGCATCTTCTCCAATCTTCTGGAGTGATACGGAGCGTTATCTAACACAATGACGGAGCCAGGTGGAATCAGCTCTATCATTTGTTCGAAATACTCCTCAAAAACATCAGCATTCATATCCTCGTGGTAATCGCCTGTACGAACTGATTGGAATGATAATAGTCCACCTTCTAAAAAGCCATTGGTGCTACCGATGTGAGTTATAATTAATCGTTTTCCTTTTCCAGAGGGCGGATTTATTCCTGTTGTTAGACCGTCTAAAAATGCTTGCCGGTGAGAAGTCACATTTTTGTCTGTCCATATTTTTCCAACTGTGTAGCCTTCGTTCAGCCATGTTTCGTCCAAATAGAAAATTGTTTTGTTTTCATTGCGAAATTGTCTTATTTTTCTCAAATAATTACGTCTCCAACACACTATTTCATCTTTTTCGAGCAAATGAGACTTCCGACTATGTTTTTCCCATCTAAAATTCATTTCTCTTAGAACTTTCCATAGTTTATCTCTCTTGATTGCAGGAAAGTCTTCTTTTACTGCCCCTAAAACTCTATCCAAAGTGGGGATCTCCTTATCTAAGTGCATTAAATACATTAACCACAATAATCTTTTCACTAATGCTTAGCGCTGATTTCGCAGCTCGCTTAACTGGAATAAATCCTGAAAGACTCTCCATTTTCAAAAATTACCCAAATGTGTGTCCTAGAATACTCGCATTGGGTTTGTTCGCTCTTAAAATGACTCACAGTTTTATACCAATAAGTAGAAGTACCTACCTACCTACCTACCTTTTTCGTAACAACCGGAATTCTCGGCATAATTATTTTTACCTGTTATGACAATAATGATTACTAAATTATTCGGATAAGTAAATAGGGTTCAAACCGGCACGTCAGGTAGGTGCGTCTATGGAATCGGCTGCTAAAAATGATTTATTACTATCAACCAATTTCAAATCGAGTATACATAGGCACATACATATCTACAGGTGAAGCTAATAAAAGCGTGTTAAAAAGCATTGCAAGAAATCACGAATTTAAAATTTCACGTTCATCAATCATCACATCAATCATACGGGGGGATTCATTAACCCTCCAGTGGTCGCGCGAATATTTGTAGCGAGTTTGGTCGCGCACTGTCTCTGAGACCGGGTTGCAAAACATTTTTTCCTCAACCTTTTTTGTCGTTTGACCGTCGACATATTATTTAACTGATCATTATTAAATATTATCACTAAATTTTAACATATAAAACATATTTTTTATCCGCAAAAAAAATAGATGAAAAAAATAACTTCAAAAATGTAGAACTTTATTTAGGTACAAAAATAAAAAAAAAACAACATTGTGAGTAGAAAAATATAACAAAAAGTAATATTCTAAATAATACTAAATGTATTAAAAATAAAATTTCCTAATTATTCCACTTCTGTCGGGGTTTGTTTGCACCTAGAACAATACGGGTGTTAAATGCTCCAAACACATATAAGTATTGCACTGATAGCAGGAAAACCTCGTTTTTCGATTTTTCCGCCACCCACACTCGGCACATCGACCTGGTGGAACATTAACTTCTGCAGCAGCTGTTTCTTGGTCTGTTATTTCTTTGAGGCGAAGCTTGAGAAAACATCTGCTACTTACTTCATCACTGAAAAAACTGTAACGTAATCAGTCGCGCCGGTCTGTGACACCGGTTTATTATTTATAAAAAAAACTACAAACTTTACCACAGTCAAATTTGCACTAGGCATTGCTACCCGCGATAGTTACAGCTACTGAGAGAGGCATATCACCATCCCCTCTTTTTCTTTAAAATTTATCCAGAAAACGAATCACCCGGTCTCATAGACAAGTACGCGACCACTGAAAGGTTAAGTGTGGTGACCTACCGTATCTCGGAATTCGTATGTCCTAGAATTAGGAAAAATAAAATTCTTATGAGTAAACTATTCAAAGTAAAGAAAGCAAATGATGGCAGGTAGGCATTTTGAGTGTTTAGGTGCGTTTTGTAAATTTCTGTTATGAGTAGCTCCCTTACAGTTTTGTTTCATTATGTATAATGTTATACACCTAATACTTATCTACATATTTTTGGCGACTCTAACAGTACCTATATTTTTCTTCGTGTATCCTCGTATAAGGAACAAAATCGGGTGAATTCAAGTCTAGATGAGGAAAATGGTGCAGTCCAGTCAAAACAGAAACAACGAATTGGGCACTAGTAATATTTAATAAGTATTCAAGAAGCACTTCCTAGCTCACTTCCTTGATCGAACAACACACCCGTCAGCAATCCTCGACTTCCTTAAGTCGATGTCCTGTATACATACGTTAACATCATAGATCGCTCCAGGACGACCAAGTTTACGTTTACGTCCTCGGTGTATTGGCTACTTGTTGATGCCGTTCGAGGCCGATATCTTGGGGCGGGCTGTCGAGCGAATGGCATGCCGCGACTAAGGTGCGCTGACGTGAGTTGCGTAAAACCCGACCAACCACGTCGTAGACAGCAAGCCCGCATACGCCCACTCAAACCTCTTTTCTCGTTGCTCACTACTCATTAGTCACTAGTATCTGGCGAGACTAACAGTGAGTTTGACCTACCGTTGAACGAGTGTCGTGCGGACACGTACATAACGTACACGTTTTTGTGTGTCTGTGATTGTTGAATTTAGTGACTGCGGAAGACATGCTGCCTTATCAGGCCGTCGCAATGGACTATGCAGTGTCTTCCAGCTTCCAGAGACATCAGCCTTCCTTAGGATTAGGAGTCAACCTGAATCCGGCCTTCACACACTCCTGGTTCGTACCAGCGGATCTGTGTGTTTCCTACAAACAGACTCCTCTCCTCGAACCAGGGCATGTCAACTTATTATCTCTGCTTTATATATTTTTTTATCGCTTTTTTTGCTTTTTGATTCTCCTGCGCGATTGTTAAGTTTTTTCTGTTGTTAAGTACTACGTGACCTTTTCTTTAGTGTATTCCAGAACAATCAAAAAAGTGTCCCACAGCTTATGAGCTCGCCATATTAACAAAACCATGCCGAGTATTTAATAAACGTCAAATACTTAATTGAATTATATTTAATGTGTAGGTACAATTAACAGTGTTTTCATAAAACCAGTCTAGGTACCTACATCGAAAAAATGGACAGGAAATGTTTTGAACGCAGAGTTCCGAAAAAAAATTATTTTGGAGTGAGATACCTACAGAACACTTGAAAGCTTACATTGAATTTTATGGACGTATTAATACCTACTCACCTCAATTTGAATGAAATCATAAAATCTTAATTTTTGAAGCGTCTACTTCACATTTTTACAGTCAATTTTTCATTTTGAAGCTATCTTTAGTTTATTAATAGGTACCTAAGTAGTCATCTATCAATTGACATACTTGTCATTGTAAATTTTTTGCCAATTCTGACAATGTAGTAGGTACCTATATAAACTTGTTGATTATAAGTTCGATTTAGTGAAATTTTTTGTAAGTTGAAACATAATAAGGTATCAGTTAAAAATAAGTTTGGTTAACTTGGAGAACTATATGGCGAGACAAAAGAAGTGAGATAGGTACCCTTGATTGAATTACCTATATTATTTTACATAATAAGACTTCAGTTTAAAGTTTAAAGCCACTAAAGATTAGATGATCTTTATATATATTTGAACTTACGCATCGTGCCACCTCGGGAATAAGTATTTGATAATTTATTATTGTTTATAAATTGACATCATGTTCAATATTTGGAATAACATTAATTATTTAATTGATACTTATACCAAAATATTTTATTTCGAACGTTTATAACGACAGATTAATGTAGAAATTGAACAACTCTATAATATTTGTATAGATACCTATATAGAATTAGCCAGTACGCAAAAAAATAATTAATAATTAATGCAATAAACTACCGTTCTACAAAAGTATAAACTCTCTAACCATATAGGTAGGTAAAACATATATATCACCACTTCTCTGTCCCGTAAGTTTTCAATTGTCCACTTAAAAATAATCGTTGTAAACAGTCAAAATGCTGAATACCTACATAATACAATCTAAGATTAGATCTTAAGTCTTGTTTCTATATCTCTTCGTAGACAATCTCTCCAATCTTTTTGAAATGTAGGAAAAGGTAGGTACCTACCTATCTAAATCGAAAATTGATATTAGATTGTTCAATATTTTGGTATTTCTCGAGTTATATATATAAATTATTTTTTTAATAACTGAATTATACAAAATACGATTCATTTATAAACTGACGATCTTTAAGAGTAAAAGAAAATATTGAAGTTGTGGTAATTAAGGCCGAAATGGCTAGAAAGGGAGAACAAATAAGGTAATTCGAGAATTACCTATCTTAAGTATAAACAAAAAGATGGATGGACTTCATAATAATAATTAGTATGAATAGAATATCAGGGAACCTACGAAAAATGGAACAAAAAAGTAAAACCAAGATAAAAATTTGCTCAGTGCTCAGGAACTAATAGAAGTAAGGTGACACAATAGATCTTTTAGGTATCAATGAATGTCACCCCAATAAATATATGTACAGTAATAAAGTACCTATAAGAAAGTAATATTGCTAAATGCAATAAGAACAGGGAAGAAAATCGATGGATAAAGATCGATTTTACAAAAAATTTTTACGTACCTACTTAGGTATATGAGCTAAACAGATATTAGTTATTAGGTAAACTTCTGTAATGCGATATTTCTGTAAAACGTATACCCATGGAATTGGAACAAAAACTGATAATAGGTATAGGTAGTATGCATTACGTTATTGATAAAATATTTTCAAATATTAGGTTATTCTTGTGAAAAACTATTTTCCGCTTGTCTTTTCTAAGCAATAAAACTTGAGTAAATGGCATATTTTGAGAAGAAAAAAAAAGATTTCTTAAAATTTGGCAAAATAAGTTGATTAAATAAGTACCACACATTGTTGTTTGTGCCTGCTTCTGTTTTGTTGTAATTTTAACCTTTAAACTGTTTTGCTGCTTCTCTATGATATTTTCCAAGATTCACATCCATCCATCCATCTATTCCATTAGTCTTGATAATGATAATTCACTTCCTCTTTTTTCATTTTTGCATATTTCCTCTAATGGTGTTTCATATAACATCTTCAATTAATTTTTTTTATTATTCTATATTTAGTGGTTATGTAGGTATCATTGTCCATAATTTATATATTATTTTCCTCTTGTGTCTATAATATCCTCCTATAACTTCTTCGATCTAGTCAAAAGATTTTGGAAAATGTGTTCCTACAATTTGTATTCTTTATTGAATGTGATATACCTATCTTTATTGTTTTTTGGTAAAAAAGAAATTCGATTTCAATTATATCTGATATGTAATTTCACCTGTGATTTAAAAAAAATCGTTATTAATTCTGCTAAAATGTAAATTCTTGAGACATAATAAACCTTCCAAAAGATTAAATTAATTCACCCTTTTAATAGGCAATTTCAGAAAGAAGCTTTTAATGTTTATACATCGTGAGTCATTTACAACAGTTCCAGTTCAATTGCTATCCCAATTTCTGTCCGACTTCATTTCTGTCAAGCTAATTGGAATAATGATACTTTTCTCTCGCTTTTAATTCCTGTAGGGCCGCATCGCCTTGCTTTTCATCCCTAAACGTCTGTCCTTGGCATAGAAATTTTGTTTGGGGGACACACTTTCCACGCATCGTAGGCGCAAGGTTGCATTTAATATTCCATTACTGATATGGGGTTGTCTCTGCCTTTGGCTTGTTTTTATCGATTTGCTTCTATGGTCCATAAATGTTTCGAGGAGGTTTATCAAGACATAACATCGCAAATACATCCAGACAGGGTCAAACAAGTTAAAATTCTTAGTTAAATTAATTGTTTTTTAGACGAGATCTAATTTTGCTTATAGAAACAATATAATTTATTTTAACGGAATCTTATGTAATAAAACATTTTTATAGAATATGAGTGGTGCATGCGATTATTTGAAATGTTAACATTAGATCGTAGGTAGGTATTACGAACTCGTTACAAACATTGTTTTAGCTGAAAAATATAATTAGCCAGCTATTACATATCTAATAACAACTTATAGGTATTTATACGAAGAAAACTATATACCTAGGATTTTGCAAAATAAAAACATAGAACCCTTATATCTCTTTTGATTCTAAGTTTGACATCAGTCTGTTACAACCAAATTGCTTAGAATCTATTGGCCCGACTAAGTCTCAGAGGTTAGCACTTTCTTTAGTCCTATTTCTTGAAGAAGTTTAGAATATCTTTGTGCCCTGGTATTCTATAGGGCTATTTATTCCACAGGTATTTTAATACAGGTCACTTCTACAGAATCTTCATTTTTCCCTATCCACTATTTTCAGCATTTAGAGTTGTCAAAACAGTAGTAGATTATAGATTAGATGAGGTGGCTAATCGGCCTATTCCACATCGATGTTTAATATTTTGGCTAGACCAATTAGATTTAAGAGACGCACAATCTGAAATCGTCAATGAAGGGGTAAATATAGGGAGCCTTCCACTATTAAACTGTCTTCTTAATTAACAATTTTAAAGATCAACAAATATAGTTTTCCTTGGTTTTCTATATCATTGTACAGTTACACTGATCTTAAATGAGAAAAAATATATCCAGGATATCCCCCATATGGCTAATAATTCTTAAGCTTCAACATTTGTAATATCATAGGTATCTTATTCTTTTTTCTATTCAAATCTATATAGTCAATAACAAGATAGGTCACTATTTGGTCTAGTCATCAAAATATTAAACATCAATTTTTTTCTTCTCGAAAACACGCTCAAAAGTTGTGTTTAGATGCCAAAATAGACCTTATTAAGGCTGTCCGCATCGCACTTTTCGATTTCCCACAAGAAAAACACAGAAAAAAAGTTTTTTCCTTCTGATTTTTTTAACAAATAAATGATGAAATTGTACTGCAATGCCCATCATAGATTTTTGTATAGAGAATTTAACAAAAAAGATCTGATATCATTTGTCATTTTTCGATATTTCATCTCAGTCGAAAGTTATTCAAGGACAAAGTTAAATTCATTCTCAATTTAGCCGTTTTCTTTTAAATACTCCTACATTTAAAGTTTAAAGCAATCAAATCGAACTGCATTCCTAAGCTCTCAGAGTTCGAAAAAATCAAACTTTTATCTTTTGTATCAAAGATTGCTGTAATTTTATTGAAAAAATATTTTTAAATAATTTTCGCTCGAAAATACCTACTTATTGCTGAAATTTTATGCAAGGCTTGAAGAGTTATCCGTGTATTCATAATTTATCAATATAAATTAATGATTTATAATAAACTGAAAATACATTACTTTTAACAAATTCTAATTTGTTTCATCTAAATATAATTTTTACTTATTTAAATCAGACTGATCTTGCTGAAGAGTAGAAGTATTAGAAAGAAAACGGCTAAATTGAGAATTTATTCAACTTTGTCCTTGAATAACTGAGTTGATTTATCGAAAAATGACATTCCACTTTTTTTGTAGAGCGTTCAATTCTCTACAAAAATCTGTGATGGGCATTCCAGTACAATTTATCATTTATTAGTTATAAAAATCAGTAGAAAGAAAACTTTTTTCCTGTGTTATTCTTAGGGGAAATCGAAAAGTGTGATGCGGACGACCTCAACAAAATTTCCAGAGGCCTATTTTGGCATCTAAATGAAACTTTTGAGAGTGGTTCAGAGAAGAAAAAAATTATTTTTTGGAACGCTCTAGTGCACATACCGAAAATCCCAGTATAATTTTTGAAATCTAAAGAATATATGAATGTAAAATAATTGTAAAGGTTCAAATATACTTTTGCGTTAAATTACCAATTATATGGTTAGAAAAACAGGTTTTTAACTGTGTACCTGATCTGCGGTTGATTTTAGTAAAGAGCGGAAAACCGTGGTTTTCTAGTATTTATGCAAAAAATCTGTCACTGTCAACATTTTTGTTTCTTCAAGTTAAATCTTGGAAATGTAAATAGTAAGGATTTGAATTTAAAAATACATATTCTCTGGTGCATTCTTTTAATTTAATTAATTGTACAATTTCAAACAAAACTTAAAAACCTATTAAATCCAATGCCAAATAACTTCATTATCGTTACATTAATATTCAAAGTAAGATAATATCTACTTCATTTTAATTAAAAAAATAGTCCAATAAT
>CAJUYH010010883.1:20521-31485 GCA_910591685.1 Galerucella tenella
AGCAAAGCTGGTAAAGGTGAGCTATGTAGTCTTTTATCAGCGATAACGGCAAACGCAGTTGAAATCAGTGATCCCCAGGGCGCGTTGTGAGTGAAAAGAAGCTGAAATTTAGATTCTGCGTATGGGACGATGGTCCCAAAGGAAGAATAAAGTAAAAAGTAACGAACTAAGGTAGGATTAGGACAAACCAGAATGGGAATACAAACTCTTTAAGTTCACTATAAAAGAAAAGTGATTAGTTTTAAAACATACATTTTAGAGAAACATGTCCTTCACGTATAAGTCTATTTCACGATAAGTGACACTTTATTTACCATAACCATGTTAAGAGTTCTTGATGATAATATTATGGAGCACGTTAGATTTAACGGAAATTGGTCAACCAACTGAATCTAAAATTTCCTTTCCTGATAAATGTGACAACTCTTGTTTTCCTAGATTATCCGTTGCCTTCTTTAAGGTGTAAGCAAATGTTAAGTTTTAACGTATGGTTAAAAATTAGACAATCTGCTAACTTCATTTTACTATTTTTCTGCATATTACCTAAGCTTTAAAATATTAACGGAAAACTCTTAATTGGACACATTAAAATTTGAATCATAACCTTGACAATGTATACATTAAAATATTTCTAATAGTGGAAACTTAGTCAAATATAACAGCATGCAGGTAATTTTTAACCCCTTGGTTTAAAATTGACCCTTTAATAAGTTTAATTTAAAAGTAAATATAGGTACCTACATTTCTGCTTAAGTAAGCGAAGCTAGGAAGGTTCTTTACTTTTAGCTCAATAAAGACATAACAAAGCAAAATGACTAGAACTGTCACCAAAATTGGAGCACTTTAAATTTTTTTTTCATATTTCTGTTGAGATGAAATAAGTTGTAATTTTTTTATCTGTTTTCGTTCCCTGTATTTTTTGTCTTTCTAGTGTGTTATAATTTAATTTTGAGCTTTTCCTTTTATATCAGTTATTTTAGACAAAATTACCCCCATGTTACACTAACCAATGTTGACAGTTATCAGTGCGTATTTTTTTATAATTCGGGTTTAGCGTATATAATGGCTTATTTACTCACGTTGCAAAACAAAATTTTGTGACGTTGCCAAGCACTCTTCTTTTTTATTGGCCTCGTAAAGCATGAATCGGAGCTGTTCATTTACATAAAAAGTTTCAGATTTATATAAGTACTTAATATTTAAGCGAAAACTGTGGGTTTAAGATACTAGAAACAGAATCCAATCATTGTATATGAAAATAGTTTCCATCTACATAGCCTAACATTAAAATATTTCAATATTCTACGTTTAAATATATAACATTAATATTAATAGATAGTATAACTAGTATACATATCTTACAGCATTAAGCGGCTAAAGCGAGCCTTGCATGGATTTTCGGTTAAAATTACTTAACAAAGATGTCACTATCTTTTGACATTTACTGTTTAGTCAAGGAAACATTTTTGTATTCTGTGTAATATTTTTTATTATAAAATTGCAAAGCGCTTTCGGCGGTTAAGCCATCATCAGTGCCATACCTGCAAGTAAGCAATATTCGTTGGAAAAATTTTTAAAAAACATTAGAAAAGAATTACTTACTCGTCAGATATGTAACAAGAAACTTAGTCAAATGTCTACAACACATTAACGTCACTACATTAAATTTAAAAAAAAAAATTTTAAATTAATTATCCCCTGTTTGGGGTTAAAATGTATTCACATTATGAACTTTTTTAATTTTATAATGTGAATACATTTTAACCCCAAACAGGGGATAATTAATTTAAAAAAAAAAAATTTAAATTTAATGTAGTGACGTTAATGTGTTGTAGACATTTGACTAAGTTTCTTGTTACATATCTGACGAGTAAGTAATTCTTTTCTAATGTTTTTCAAAAAAATTTCCAACGAATATTGCTTACTTGCAGGTATGGCACTGATGATGGCTTAACCGCCGAAAGCGCTTTGCAATTTTATAATAAAAAATTTTACACAGAATACAAAAATGTTTTCTTGACTTTTAGTCATGTGTACTCAGCTATAAAGATATTCAATTTACTGTTTAACTGCTTGGGCATTTTAATGCGCATAACTACACACTGCAGATTTGTCTGAATAATTAGGTATGAAAATAACTGTTTTTTCATCCTTAAGAAACAATTCAAATGAACCAAAAAAGTAAATTGCCCTATCAATTAAGTATACATTTTAGTCACGGCTAGTAAATTCATATTCATTCCTATAAGCAGCAAAGTAACTATGAATTAGGCCTTCGTCTTTTTTCTATACCTATATACATATAAAATGTTTTTTCCTGAATGACTGACTGACGGATCGTCATATAGGTTTCTTCTAGCTGGTATTTATAAAAAATTCAATCGGAATTAAATTTGTATTCCAATTCTACATACCTCATCCACATATTACATAAAATGTCAATCATTTTGAAATAGTGAAAAGATTTTTGATACAAATGTATCTGACTATCTGAAAGAATGTTAATTTCGACTTTCCTTTGATATTGTATAAGATAAAACTTTCTTCTCGTATAAACATTTTCAAGATGCATTGTTTTTTTTAGATTTGTTCAATCTATAATATGTGATCTTTTAAATTTCCCGCGCAGTAGCTTTAAATGCAACCGTATATATTAATAGATTACTATCAACTTTTGAGCAAGCTGCCTTAGTTTTTCTTCGATAGCCATTGAAAGCAGACAACCTTGTAAATTTTTACAAAACTGAAATGGGTAAAATAATTAAGATTTGATCGAAAACCTTTTCCCGTTTTCGGTATCACTTTGCTACAGAAGAAAAAGAATGAAGTACCTCAAAATTTGACAGTAGACTATTAATATAGGGCAGTTGACCGGTGCAGTATTGCATTTAAAGTTAGGTACTACTCGGAAAAATCAAACGATGTTGGAAGAATCTTAATTAACACAAGCATGTATGTGTTAACATACATAATTATATTGTTATACCTTGCCACAATTCTAGAAATATCGGACACACGACACACGTCAGGGCAAATAATTCTTATTTATATAAATGACATACTAAGTACTTACACTAAATAAACCTATGTACCTACCGGGTGTAAGTGAATCATGGGCCACCCCTGTAACATTTCAATGGGTTGAAAAAAAATTGAAAATTGGCGCTGATAAAGCCCACCAAAATTTCAATAAAGCCCATTTACCCATTTGAAAGTTACAGGGGTCATGACTCACTTACACCCAGTATACCGTATAAAAAATTTAAACGCTATATTTTGCTCAAAATAGCCGTTTTAACTTTTTCCATTTTTTTACAGTATCCTGGAATTACGGAAAGAAAAAAGTCGGGACGCAGCACGATCACGTCGAGGGAAGGAAAATTACGAATTCTACGAATTGGCAAAAATGCTTCCCCTCCCTGCCGCAATCACCACTCAATTAGATAAGGCTAGCATTATAAGACTGACCATTTCATATCTCAAATTACGAGACTTCTCAGGACACGGCGAACCGCCATGGAGTAGGGATGGACCGCCTCCGAACAAAACACTTAAAGGTAAGTCAGTATTTTATTATAAAAAAGCTTTTTACATAATATTTGGCTTATTTAACATGTCTTTTCAAAGCTTGTAGGTATACTATACTGATAATAAATTTTTACATAATATACAAAAGTTAAATTCAATATAACCAATAAATAATAGTTGAGCTCGTACAGTATAAAAACAGACGGGGAAAACGCTTCTCGTGGTGCGTTTGTGAGTTATTTTAATTTTTGGTTTAAATTTGGCTATAGTAGTGAAAAAATTGTGTATACCTACACCATGGTGGTGAAGACATTTATAAGCCTCGCACCTTATTCCGCTCTGGGCAAAGCCCCTCGCGGAATAATTTTTGTTTTAAATTTGGAAAGTAGTGGAAAAAATTGTATATACACCATGGTGGTGAAGACATTCATAAGCCTCATAGGTACCTTATTCCGCTCGGGGCGAAGCCTCTCGCGAAGTAATTTTGATGCTCAGTCAATAATAATAGTCTTCACCACCTTGGTGTGTGATATACTATTGTCCACAACCACAGGTCACATGACACGGATAAATAGGACCTATATTGATTATTTATTTACAAATGCCACAATATAATAAATAGAAATTATCACTCCTACCAGAATTCGATCCCTAAGCCTACAATTTTTTTTCATTTCACGCAGTCAAACCTCTAAGCCTCTCTGCAACGAAAACATTCATTAATCAAGTTGTATGATGATGGTGTCAAAACTAAGTGACTGGCCTGTGCACGTTCCTGTATAGTATACTTTTTACTTGGTTTATTTGAAAAATCTAAATCATACATCTGCCACTAAAATTTGAATTTAGTTGATGTCTCTGTAATGTGGTACACAAATAAGATCTAGGCAACATTTTTTTTCCTCTGGCGATGTGTGATTATTAATTTTTCTGTGCGTATATTGTTATAGGTAGTTCACCCGGTAAATTTATTAAGCCCGGTTCAGACGGGGCAATTCATCAAGGCAACTTAATTGCAGCAACTTCTCGCCGCAACTCGTCTCCTATCAAAGTTGCATGAGCGTTCACATCATGTTCATACTATTGCAGCAAATTCTTAGGGAAATACTACCCAGGTAGCAGACACACGTGAAGATGACGTGAACATCTGGTCACAAGGCGACCAGCCTGACGAGTCTAATGACGTGTAATTGACGTCTTATGATGTGTAATTTAAATGATTTTATCGCTTTGAACGCCTTATACTTTTTTATTTTTGCAATTATCATATTTTGAATGATCAATGAAAAATTTGGGGAAAATACCAAATATGTCAATATCAAAATAAATAAAAAACATGCATAGGTATATTAAAAAAATCTTTATTTACGAACTTATACCTTTCATAACACTTACTAGATTGATAGGTACATTATATAACCAGAAACAAAACAAAATACTTAAATTATATTAACCCATTTGTTTATTTCTGATTCCCAATAAAATTTAAGCAACAGAACTACCTAGAAAACACGATATTCAGACGTCACTTTATGACGACAATTAGATGTCTTTTAGGTAACGTGTTTTTCACGTCGAATGACGTGTTTGGTCGAGAAATCACCAGTTATTGACGTCATTCCAACGTCACCCTGCTACCTGGGTATATTGTTGCCAATATTCAAAATAGTCATAAATTGGGTTCTTATATGATGAATTTTCTTATTAATTTCCTCAACGGGAATATCATAACCATTTTCAAACAAAGCTTTTTTAATCTCATTTATGGAGTCCAATCATTTGTTTTTTAATTTGTAATTAATGTGATTTGTTTTATACAGATTCACCTGCGTTTCATAAACTGCTATCAAGTTTTTTGTCGAGTTTCTATCCCAATACTGACTCATTCTTATTTATTTAATTTTAATTCTTCATACACAATCCACAAAAGCAACAGTTTTTTAGGAGAATAAAGAATCTAATCACATAACATGGAGAAATAAATAACATACAAAGCACAGATACCTACAAAGATAATCTCGTAACTGACATTTCATCTACTTATACTAACAGAAGTTTTAGGTTTGCGTGAAAAAAGTCACTAAAAAAGTTACCAAGTTGCTGCAACTCATGGCATAAAATTAGAAACAGTTCTATTTTGGTACAACTCGCAATTTGCAATTTTGCAATTTTGTCGCCGCCATCGAGTTGCAGAGACGAAATTGCACCGTCAGAACCGGGCTTTATAAGTGATTAGATAGGTACTTTGAAAGTTTCTTAACTGATACTATAGTAATGATGCCTCAGTTTATTTAAATTAATTATTTAAATGCTAACCTCTTATACCTACCATAGGTGCTAAAAAACAATAACAGCGTGCCGTTAATTTGGCTTCTTCAGTAGGCCTATAGTGTGTATTGTGATTTTAAGACCATCTTTTATTATACGTCCATGATCTAATCAATGTATAAACATTATAAAGTGTAAAAACGGAGACCTAGTGATTAATTTAGTTCATGTGGCGCCATCTAACAAAAGATGGTGTAAGTTTTTTATTTAAATGAAATATTAAATACATTAAAATAATGTCTTGTAATATTTTAAAATTAAATTTAATCGGTTTTGCAGATTTTCAAGCAGGAATACAATATTTAAACACAGTACATGAAATTGTAATAAATAATAACACATTAACACAAGCGACTTCGCCATCTAGCAACTAGGTACCTATACAAATATACCTATGCAGCTCAAATTTAAACGTTACTAGGTAACTATCTCCTGCTGCATTGCTTAAAATTTCAACCGTACCTATTATTTGATGATTATTAGTTGGTATTATTAATATAAATATATTGTTTTCCAAATATTTTAGCCAGTCAAATTTTTATATCTTCGAAATAAGTAAACCTTTTCATAATATTATGTGAGTAACCAGCTCTCGCGTAGTAAAATTGTATCCATTTTTAAATACATTTCTCTCACATGCATGCTCAAACCATTTATTTGGGATGTATGTGACAGAAACAATTATTTCTTATGTGCTTAATTCCAGGTTCTCAAGACACGTAGGTATAATTTAAATGAATAGAATAATAAACATAGTTTATAATCTTAATCGCTATTTAACAAGAACGAGTTCTATCATAGAAATCTGTTCTATGTTAATATGTATTGATTCATATATAGTTTGTTTCAAAAAGTACATAGGGTAATATAATTCTTTAACAACCAGATGTTTATCGGATATTACAGAGCTGTACTCAAACTTGACAAAATATTCTATTCTATTCTATTTTTTAGCACATAATTTTATATTCGAAATGATACACCACAAGTTTTCTTTTATAAACTTAAAAATTGTGACATTTTTCAATAGTACCGACCTAAAGTTTACTATTAATTTAAGGTAAAATGTTTCGTTAATTTTGAGTACAGCTCTGTAATATCCGATAAACATCTGGTGTGTCCAAAAATGCACATACTACAGTTTCTTGGCTGTCTAGAGCACCTAATATCCTCCGTCAGTTGTACCAGTGCAGTTTGGTGCAGTTTCCGTAGACCTGCCTGCCCGGTAAGCATGCTGATACGGGTAGAGCAGAACGATTTGGGGTTTGTTGTGTCCCTTTTCCACCTTATGGAATGAAGGTTACTATTGCCCTTCTCCATGCTTCTAGTATATAACCCAGTTCTTAGCTGCTTCGACTTGTCCTCGCTGGAATAATGCTGGGAAAATACCATCTGCTCCCCGTGCTTTGAAAGGTCAAAAGATGTTCATAGCCCATTTCAACCTATCGTCACTACAAATAATGTGCTTAGCCATTGTAGTACTTTCTATCGAAGGCCTGTTCTGACATTCGAGAGGATTATCTCCTCTATTTGGAGTACTCCCAGGAAAATGAATTTCTAGTAAGAGTCGCACTCTTTTCCCCTTATTTTTTCTATTGCATTCCAATTGAACTTTTTGAAACAAACTATAGTAATGACTTGTTTTCCTAATATCTGGCATATAGGTACCTACACTCCCGGACGCGTATTGGCATTGTTTACTATGCTGTAACGCATACATGCTGTTGCAACGCGGTAAAGAATGACTGAACCAATGCTCTCTCTACCCAGACATATCTTACCACGACTCAGCACAGGCAGGTGTTCAGACGTAGTAACTATTGTATTATTGATACGCTGCCATTCTCGAGACATTGTTTATCGCGTTGCAGTCTCAACCACGTTGAAATTTGCTTTCTTTCGCGATTTTGCAGTTAGCGTTCATAAAAATAACAATAATATACTATCGCCATAAATAATTTATAAAACCACACTAAAATACAAAAAACTACATTAAATGCAAAATCCACAAGAAATGTTGCTTTGGTGATGAATGCATTGTAATGCACACTAGGTTATTCAAGGAGGGGAAGGGAATATAATCATTGGAATTACCCTTCCCCCTCTTGATTAACTTGATATGCGCGTTACAAACTATTGGATGCATTCACCCTTCCCATTTTTGAAAAATATCCAATACTTTGTAATACGCATATCAAGTGATTTAAGAAGGGTAACGGCTAATCCAATGATTATATTCCCTTCCCCTTCTTGAATAACCTAGTGTGCATTACAATGCATTCATCACTAAAGCAGTGCAATCAACATTTCTTGTTCGAAATCAAACTTGAAAAACAATAAGAGAAATAATTACAAACAGTTACTTGGTACATCGTAAACGTCGCTCACTAGATTAATACATTATTCCCGAACTGAGTGCAAAAATTCATACAGTTTTTATAAAACTGGCTATAAAATGAAACTGGTTTTGAAAATCCTGAATTTAATTCCAATTTATGGGGTTTCAGAACAAGCAAAACTTTATCAAGAATGACATTTTTCACTAAAACTAATATTTAAACATTTTTCATCTATGTTGAGCTGGAACGCGGTAAACAATGTCTCAAGAATGGCAGCGTATCAATAATACAATAGTTACTACGTCTGAACACCTGCATGTGCTGAGTCGCGGTAAGATATGTCTGGGTAGAGAGAGCATTTTTTCAGTCATTCTTTACCGCGTTGCAACACCATGTATGTGCTGCAGCATAGTAAACAATGCCAATACGCCTCCCGGACAAAATAATAATGAATAATAAGTATACAAACATAAAAGTGTGTATGAAAATTGTGCCTTATTTTTTAAGAATAATGCCTAGTTTCTTAGTCTCATGTTTAATAAACCTGACACAAGTTTTTATTTAACAAAACAATCACTTAAAAATTTGGTTATTGTGAATTCGACTTTAAATTCTCTACGTTATGAGACTTCTGAATATTTCTGTAAATTCCTGATTCCTAGTATCGACGTTAGCTTAAAGTAGAAATTTATCGTTTGGAAATATTTTCAATAAAAGACGAATGTAAACGTAAAATAGAATTTACGGAGCCTGCCCTTTCAATCACCAAGTGCCTAGATGCCAGATGTCAAATAAAATCGCAAAAATTAGTAATTTTATATAGTTATTTCAAAATAGACAAAACATACATAACAGGGGATAATAATGTTTTCAAAATATATTCAATTTAAACAACTAAATTTAATTTTTATGTCAAATTTTAAAATGTTTTTACTAAAAAAATTGAAGCATGATTGGAATTGGAAATATAAACTTGAAACTTGAAAGTTCTATTGGGAAAATGATCTATTGCCTGTATTTTTTTATAAGGCTTAGATTGATAAAGTAACAAGTCTCTAAACTACTAAAGTATTGAAAATGTATCTAATAACTCCCAGTTGATGATAGAGGATTGTTTTTATATTAAATAAAAAAAGTTTTTACTGAAACGTTTTTCAACTGTTGAAATAATATACAATTTCATACATATACAATATATGTACTATCTAGGTAATTTTGTTAAGATTTTTTTAGTACTAGTACTTATTTCGGCAACCCTGCAGTAACGAGTAGGGGCGAGTGGGCTCCTACACAATATGACATGTATGTTGATTGAAAGTGTGTCATCCCACTAACTGTGTCTCGTTGTTTCAGCCCCTCTTCATGTAAATCTAATAATGAACCCCTCTGGTAAATTTGTAAATCCAATTCTGGGCTGTTCCCGGCTGAGAGTGATAAAATTAGCTCTTGCTTATTGTAAACCAAACTTGGAAAATTTGCCGACGTAATTCGGTAGTTGCGGCTGGGGCGGTTGCTGTTTCTTGTTGAAAACGTATCTGAAAGGCTGGGTTAAGGGTTATTATAATATACCGTATAATAAAATATATAAAATTTTTTCATGATTCCGTTTATTTTGGAAAAAATTCAAGATCTTAATTATTTAATATATGATATTTTTCAAAACTTTTTTATCGATAGAGAAAAGACATTTAATTCCTCAAGTATTTACCACAATAACATCAAAGGTGCTAATCAATAGGTACTTGAGATTTTAACAATTATCATTAAAAACATTTACTACACTTAACACGATTTGTCTTCCAAGAAAAACTCAATCGTGAAATTAGAATAACGACAACGAAAATAAAAAGATTATCAAATTAGTATATTAGGCAGAGGGGCACCACATATTTTCATGTCTTTCAGTATAAAAATCCTCGACATACATCCAAGTGGGCTGATGATCCAAGAACAATCAATAAATATTCAAATGTCGAGTAAAAATAATTATCAAAGTAAAATGTAAAAGGTAAATCGTCTCCAAACCTAACATCAAATAATATACCTAGTAGTATTTTAGACATGCATTTACGAATTTGCGAGTGAAGTTGATCAGCCGTTACTTGAGTACGCCACTGCTTTCGGTTGGCTTTAACCGAAATAATTATGAGAATTAAACCGAACCCGAACAATCTTATACTTTAGATTAACTAATGAATTGACATTGATCCAGAGGGTTAGCTGAGGAGTTTTTGTTTCAACACTCAAATCAAATTTGCCTAGCGTTTTCGGTAACTTCATCAAATAAATTATGACATTTAATACCATATTTTTCAACAAGGGCTGAAAATTTATTTGCTCTTAGAATATCTGCATTTCATTATGAAGATAAACTCAAGGTTGAATGTGGTTGTATATTTATTACTCTTTATATAAAATATTTTTATGATTATTAGTGTCGAGAATCGTTGATTTTTTCTCAGTTTTTCCCTATTAATACATCCTTAGTGTTAGTTACGGGACAATATGTTTGCAGAAGTCTATTATTGCCCTAAGCAGGCTGGTTGACGGGTTAACACTTATGCTGCCAGGGATGATTTTCTAGAATTTCTAAACAGGCCATATTAGCTGTTGGCGACTGACAGACGTTTACTTAAATGAGCTATGTCAGTCGTTTTAAGCCACGGAGCGATCTTCCGATCAAACCCGTGTCTCAGACCGGACCCCACTAGTGATGCTAGGAAATCATAGGTGGCTCAAATGGTAGGGCCGTCGTCAGTCGTCAGTCGT
>CAJUYH010010884.1:0-11696 GCA_910591685.1 Galerucella tenella
TTAGTACTTGGATGGGTGACCATGCCAGGGAAAACCATCGTATAGGGCCCGTACAGCCTGCAACGAAACACTTTAGTGCACTTTAGGCTCTCAGGCACTATACCAATGAGCATGAGGTATAATGAAGATATGCCATCTTTCGGAGGAGACATAAAAGCGATGTCCCGAGTCCATGGATGTTGAGCTCGTTGAAGAACGCTACCACTGGTTGGAACACTAGTGGGTGTAGCCTGGCCCGTTGTTCCGGTAGACACGGTATTTGTGATATCCCAAGGTTGGATCTTTGCCTAAATTAGGATTTTTTGGAAACATCATACAAGGAAGAAGGCTGGAACGATAAATTGGGCGCCAACTTATTTTTTATTATCCTCTTAACAAGTAAAAAGAGTACATTGATGAAGTCAGATCATCGATAAGGCCTTTTGACGTTATTTCATATTAAAACGAAAGCATTTGAACATTCGGCGCTATACTTTTATGCACCTGGAGCATCAACTCCAAACTTTTTTTTAATTTTCCAGCATAATTATACTATATTAGCGATCAAGACACGAAGTTTCATCACATTTTTCTTAGTGAGCATTCACAGTTAGTGGAAGACTATTCTTAACACATCTTCTCTGTTGGACAGTTGATAGAACACTCTTAGCACATATTTTCTGCTGGACAGTTGATAGAAGACTCTTAACGTCACATCTTCTCAGTTAATAGAAGAATCTCTAAAAAATAGCGCCAGAAAAGAAAATTGCCGGTTATAAACAACCCTGATTTGCTGAATTCTAAACTGGAGGCGGGGCAAATAATTAACGGTAAAATTCTTTAAGAGTGGTTAAAATGATCACGTGTCCCACATCAAACAGAAAAGCGGCATTGAAATAACAAAAGAAAAGGCCATAAATCTTAGAACAAAAGGTAGGGACTTGTGCGATTTGAAAACAATTTTTTCTACTACCGTGTGTAAAGTACGTACTTTAGACACATTTTCGAGTGCGTAAAACTTTATTTTACGCACTAGTGCGTAAAGAGTTTTACTTTACGCACTAGTGCGTAAAGAAAAAATTCCAATATGTATGTAGTTATAGATATCTAGTCTTATGAAAATATAGGTATAATAAACGGATATTAAATCTAAGTTTTTTTCATAAATTGGAGATAGAAACCTATAGAATTCGGTAAAGTAACCTAATAATTATTATTGTTAAATAATTATTGAGTACTGGAAATAATACGGTAAATAGGTATAAGTTGGCGGTGAGTGACTGACATTTCTTTGTGAATTGAATCTGACATTTAAAATTTAAATTGAGATCTTCCGACTATAACTAGAGTAAGCAATTGTATTTTATATTTAGGAATTGAATATTTTTAGAAAACTATGATGTTATTTTAGATTATTATAAAAAGACTCTTCTAAAGAAAAATTTAACTTACTTTACGCACTAGTGCGTAAAGTATGTTTCTTTACGCACTAGTGCGTAAAGAAAATTACTATTAAACTTTTGTATTTCAATTAAATATTCGCTAGTAGAAAAAATATTGTATGCAATTCGTGTGTAAAGACCTTTTTTTCGACTCATGTGATTGTCGCATTCGCCTGCGGCTCATGCGACAATATTCACATTCGTCAAAAAAAAGGCTACTTTACACACTAGTTACATAAATAACTATTGTTTTCATTTTTACATTTTTTCTAGAACAGCGGAACGTAGAAAAGGGGTTTTAGCGATATTCGTTTTATAGACAAAGGCGTAGAAAAAGGATTTGAAAAGAAATTAATTGGAAGTTAATGATAGAAGTAGATACAAGTAGACTGACTGACTGACTGACTGACGTAGACTGGCGTTAAATAAACGAATAAAAAAAAGATAATTTGCTATATTTTTTCGGTAAATATGTGGAAAAATGGGCTTATGAATAGCGTGAAATAAAGTTGAAGTTATGTCACTTATTCGACGATTTTTTAATTTTTTTTCACTACTCCTTTTTTAAGCTATGCAAACTGGTGAAAAACAAGTTACTGGGAGCGGTGGGTAATTTTACATCAATTTGAAAGAAATATAAAAAAAGTATTTTGTTCCCTATGAGATGTAATCGATATTGGTAATCAAATATGAAAAGTGAAATCTGTTAAATGCGTAATTTCTTTTGCATCACACATAATAATCTTATTAGTTATGTCATGTATTTTCTTGAATTAACATTTGGCGAAAAATGTCAAGAAATCATTATGCAGAATATTAATTTTTTTTTGGAAAAACGAGGATATAATATGATATAAGAATGTTGCGCGTATTAATATTAAATTTAAATTAATTAGTATTCAAAGACGCTGCTTAATTTTTTTCGTCCATTAAAACAACGTTATATAATTTTTAAGTTTTTTCATTTTATTTTTATACATAACTTTATTTAAATAATTACTTGAAAAAGACTAACACTGTGTTATTTATATGACGCGACAAACGGATTCCTGTACAAAACTGTCAAACGCGAGCTAACTTTTTCATAACACCTTCGAATACTGAAAACACCACAGCGGGGAATCGAACCGCGTTACTTCACGTTTAACTTTCAAATTTTCCGTGCTTCTACCCGTCTGGCTATCTCCTACGCGGTTGAAAGTATTCGAAAGTGGTAAAAGAAAATGGATTCGACTTTTTTAAACATAGCCACACATTTATTTACTAAGCCAGGGCGAATTTAATAAAATTAAAAGTGCATTTGAACTTATTTTTCAACGACCTTTCCAAATCTGTTATTATTTTTTTTAACCCTATTTGGTGAAAAAGTTAGCTCGCGTTTGACATGTATTATATGAGATAAAATAAATTTTTAACTCAACGTTTCGGTCCCAAAAAAATTACCGAAAATAATATAGTTACAATTAGACCGAAAATCTTATGAATAAAATATTTGCAATCATCTTGTACATTCCAAAAGAGCATTTTAATGGTAGCGGCGTGTGGTTTCTTTTATTTAAAAATGTTGAAACACATTCCCATATGGGTATACAATATGAGGTCAACTAGATTTACAAAATTATCCATGTAATAATTAACATTAAGATCGGTATTTGGTTTTAACCTTACCCAATTCAATCCTAGTACAGATATAATTGAAATATTCTTGTATTCATACATTTTAAAGCGTCAAGGTTTTTTACTTGTTGTGAGAAAAGATCAGACGCAAGTTGATTCTTTAGAAGACTTCTCGAGGTCGAAATCATGCAGTAAGTCAAAAGTCGATTTTTGGAAAAAGAAAAAGTTGGAGAAAAGAAGAATAATTTCTGAAAAATGTGTCGCAGATTTTATTAACAAAAAAGAAAACAAAAATTCACTAAAATTATGCATCTTATAATGCATATTATACGTCGCTAGTTTAAATGTGAAGTTGTCAATAGTCTTTCTTTGCATAAAACAGTTTCAGCTTCTTCTTTCTCCTTCTTTGGGATGTTCGAGCTTGTTCGGGACAAAAAGGTTGACATCTATCAATATATTGTTTAGCCTGTTCAATAGAGGAGCTCAGTCTAAGGTCAATGTGGCCAACATAAAGTGGTTTTTTCTGACAAGAATGACCGTTAACGTCTACCATTCGAAATATAAGATTTTTGCATGTTTTTTATCATTGCGAACATCTATATTGCTTTATTAAAATAATGAATACACCCCCGAAGCGTATATTTTGAAATTTAAAATGAGTTTTTAGCTGAATAGTCAACATATCGGTGGCCAATAATTCTAGGAACTTTTGGAAAGTCACCATTTCATTTTTGTTATTCTGTCACTAGTTATGTCAAATGTCAGTTATATTTATTTTTGTTGATATTCGTTTAATTGTGAATGTCCATTTTCGATTAGATTTTTGTAGCATTTCTAGTTAGTTGTATCTCTATTCTTCTAATTACTTTTTCCACTGACATCTGGCAATAACTAGTGACATGCCAAGAGTTCCTAGAATTATTGGCCTCCGATATGTTGAGTATTCGGCTAAAAAGTCAATTTACATTTCAAGATATACGCTTCGGGGGTGTATTCAATATTCATTATGTTAATAAAGCAATATTGATGTTCGCAATGATAAAAAACACGCAAAAATCTTATGTTATGAATGGTAGACCTTAACTGTCATTCTTGTCAGAAAAAACACTTTTTGTTGGCCATACTGACTTTAGACTGATCTCCTCTATTCCCAGATATCATGGCCATACTGGAATTAGACTGAACTCTTCTATTTGAATTTGAAGCATTTTATTAATAAATTTAAACCAAGATGCGAATGAAAACAACTCACTTTCACTCTAACCTAAACTTCTTCTTTTTTTTCTTCAATTTGGGTAACTGTCCTCTCTTATTATTATTTTGTTCCGTGTCAAAGTATGTGACTAACTTCAATTTATACTAATGACGTCAAAATCTAATATTCTTCTTCACTTTCGATTGTAATTAAAAAAAATTAAAAATCCATCCGGTCATTAACCGTTCATCATCAAAACAATCAAAATTATAATCTTGATAGAAGTGAATTTACAAATTATAAAAAAATTCAAATCTCATAGGATGGGTATAATTAAATTTTTTTTAAGGTTAATTTAAGATACAATGTTATTGTTTGTCCGAAATTGATAATAATTATAATGCACCCGATAGGTAGTTACTTTCACATTCAGTTAGTTGAATGGATTATCTAAAGTCTGTAGGAAAGTATAGCAGATGTGTAGTATTTCCCACAATACATTAGAGAATGAAAGTTATAACGATAAATAATTGCTTTTCTTATTAAAATGAAATTATCTTAATATAAAGTTAATGGAAGCGATAGGCTATCGGAAATGTATAATTTTTGAGTATTTTAGTTTTTCTTTGATGAAGGAATTGGTGAAAATTATTTTATTAAATATACACTGTTGGCCGAAATAAAGGAGTACATTTTTTAATTGAAAATACTTTTTTTGTTTTTTGGGCGATTTATTTTCTTTTTGCAGGGCTTATAGCCCAACATGTCCTCAACATGGCTGTAAATTTGGAAGCAAAAATAATGTACAGGGTCAGACTTATAAAAAAAATTGTATATCAGGGCATTTGAGCTCGTTGCAAATGAAAACTGTCTTAGCTAAAATTATACTAATATGCATATTCGGTAGATAAACTATCCAGAACACTTCATTAAAAAGGAAATTTTCCGAAATTAACGGATTCGCAAAATACCATTTTTTTTATTAAATAACATTTTAACAAATAACACATTTATGAAAACAGTTTAGTAACTTTAAAACTTAGAGAAAAATAGTATGAATGTGACCACCTAACAGCCCAGAATTAAATCCGGTTGATTATTCAATTTGGGGAATTTTGGAACAAAATTTGTATGACGGACAACAATTTGAAACAATCGAGCAGCTCAAAGAAAGAATGCAGTTTGTTTGGAACAATTTTGAACAGGGTGCAATAAATGGGGCTATCAATTTATGACGCAGACGACTTCAAGAAGTGGTAAACAATAATAGTGGCCACATTCATAATATTTTACTAAATTACTAAACTGTTTTCAAACTAATGGTTCAATAAAACTCAAAGTCCAAACCAAAATAAATTTTATTATAGTCCCCAAAAGGTGAAGGGGAAATTTCAACAATTTCTCAAATGTAATTTTAACAATCGTAATATCCTCAATTTGTACTCTCAATTATATATTCATCTTTTATATTACATTTACAGCTTTCATGGCTTTTTTGTCAATAATAAATGGATATTTTATGCAATATTGAGGAGGGGAATATGAGAAAATTAAAAAAAAAAGACAAAAACAGGTGTGAAAGAACCCATCCCCCCTAAACCAAGACACAACCCCCCTACAAAACAACACCCAAACAAAAGACAAACGTAAAGTCAAAAAAAAAATTAGTGAAATTCGAGTATGGGGTGGGGTTTTTATGCGGTTTTATGAGCCCCCCCTAAATTTTATATGGGATACAATTTCTTAGCAAAAATAATTGTGAGGAGAAAATTTTGAGGCATTTTTCGCAAAAGCCACGATTATAAATATATTCCAGTATGGGGTGGGGTTTTTATGGGGTTTTATGGATTCCCATCCTTAATTTTATATGGAACACCATTTTTTAACGACAAAAATTCTGAGAAAAAAAATTTTAGCCATTTTTCCAAAAAGCCCCATTTGTATTTACCAAAAATGTCCCCAATAAAATAAAATTAAATCACCAAAAATCAAAATAAAATAAATATTTTGGCATAAACTAATTGCTTTTAATAAAATGTAATTTAAATCAAAAGTATTGATATGCAAATCACCCCCAAAATAACTTCCTACCCTTTTTTAACCCCCTTAACCGATGAGCTTCAATAAAATACGAAACACGTCTTCCATCCATTAAAGAATATTTATGGAAAGTTTGAAGTAGCTTTTACCCCATTTGGGGGGTATAATTTCGGAGAATCCTTTCTCATCGGATACCTTCGTCATACAAAGAACACACTGTATACTTTTTGTTCAAAATAACTCAAAAACTACTGTTAATACTTGGAGAGTGCCACTAAGTCAGATCTTCAAATTACCATGTGTAGGATCCTGGATATTAAAATAAAATTTAATTTAAAAACAAAAACTGTAAATTCAGATTTTCCTTTTTCGTTTTTCGAGGCCTTTTTTAGCCGAGTTTATCCAACTCATTCGAACAGAAATAATAATCACGTTATAAAAAATCATTTTATATCCTCGCCAAAGCTGTTTTTGCCCGATTGGGCCGTTTAAAACGTGAACAATAAATGACTTCGATCCGAAAATAAAAAAAAATAAAAAAATTTAACGCCAACGTCATCCAAAAATGGAAGTAGTTTAATGAATAATCAACCTTTGCGTGTTTATTGAAAATAATAAAATTCCAACAAGCTGATAAAACTATACAGAGTGCAGCAGTCAAAATAAAATTATTAGGTATAGTTTTTTTCATAAGATACTGACCTGAGATATGGGATAATGACGTGCAATAAAGCCACAAAAGTATTAGCCGTCACAGGATCTTACTTAGTATGTATGTATGTATTTTGGGGTGACATTCACTGAGTCCTAAAAGATCTATTGTGCCCCCTTACTTCTGATTAGTTTCTGAGGAGAGTCTCAGAAACTAGTAGTTCCTTTAGCCTTATTTCCCGGAGGAATTTTAGGATATCTGCAGGCTTCAACTTAGGTAAATGTTCCTTTTCTATCCAGTAATCTCCCAGACAAGGTTCTTTAATGCCAAAAAAATAATTCAGATTTCCTTCAAACAAAACTTTAACCCAACTATTTTCAAATAAGATAATTAGTTATTAATAAATATCAACTCTTTTTAGTATAAATATTGCTATTGCTATCCCAGTTCTTTCTTTTGCTTTTGAGCCGTCTGTGTACCAATGAATGGCATTCTACCCAAGTCTGGTAATGGTATTTGGATCCCATTCCTTCTTGTTGTTTAATTCCGTAACGAATTTCTTTGAAAAGTTATACTTTTTCATCATACCATCTTGTGGCATGTCCCAGGTTGTCTGATTTCTAAGAAGTGCGGAGGTGTTTTTTTTTAATGATTCCCTCTCTACTTAGTCTGTATTTTGTTCTTTCTGTAAGGGTCTTACTTTACTTAGTACTTTTTCTTTTTCATCAGCTATATAGGGCGGCCCTGCTCAGTAAATCCAAAAAGTTTTATGGTTTTATTGCAAGTCAAGTCAAGTCAGTTTCTTAGATCGTGGAAAGAACTATAAAAAAGGTATGTAATCTTTGAGACTTTCCTCAGAAACTAAGAAGATAGACCACACAATAATAGATGTTTTAGGTTGTAGCTCACCCCAAAAAATACCCACTATAATACAATACAAACTTTCTTTTTCAATGGTATACCCTGTATATCTACCCACATTAAAATTTTTCTGATAATCCTTATACCATACAATAAACTTTCGTTATTTTCATACAGCAATTTACATAAAATAAACACTCTGTATAAATGAATAAATATACAAAAAACAAAAAGCTTATTACTTTTGTTGTTAGTTCCGTTTTTATTCATGTTGTATTTTAATGCTCATAATAATAATTAAACCAATCTTTAACATAACACTCGTTTTGTGTGTAACTTTTTTGTTTTTTGTTAATTCATAAAATGTCTCTAAGTAGATAGTGATTTTTCTGTGAGAGTGGCTATGTTTTTTTAACCACTTGGTATAGGATAGCAGAACCCTATATTTTCTGAAGGCTTGAAACGTGATCTATTTAGTTTCATACAACAACTATGCCAAGATCATTAGTTTTAAATTTAGAGAGAATTTTGCAGATGTTTTAAAATCAATCTAGCATAAAATTTAAGAAAATTGTAAATTTCACGAAAAGTATAATAACTAGGTATAGGACACCCTTATTTCATTCGAAAGAGGACATTTTTTTGAATATGATCAATTATTAAAATACAGGGTGTTCCATTTAAAATAAGCCTGATACTGCACATTGAATGATCTAATAAAGAAACTGAAAATCCTGAACACCCTGTAAAGAGATATTTAGTACTCAATCGTGGAATACATTCAACGAATGTCCAACTATTTAGCTGTAAGAGAAAATTTGCTACAATCTGTTAAATCAATAAGTTATTAATTTTTTTCCGAAATGTTCACATTTTTAAAAAAGTCAGCATAACTCGGAACCCTCTGTATTTAGGTATAGGGAATCATTATGAAGGAGTATCATATTTTTTAGGGGCAATCAGAAAATGTTATAAAATATAGGGTGTTCCATAAGAAAAAATATAACTTTGAGACGCCACTCTTTATTGGAACACCCTGTATATTTCAAAATATTTTCAAATTATAGTTTAAGTTGGAGTTAAATTTGTGGTTTAAAAAGATTTTCCAAAAAATTCATAGTTTCTTCGATATTTGTCCGGTCCCGGACTTTTACCGAACTCTGTATACAGAACATTTGAATGAAACCTAAATCATATATTAACTTACCGAAAACATCTTTCCTGTATATTATCCTTTCATAAACTTTAACTCACAATAAAATAATTATAATAATAATAAATCAACTATCACATATCAAATCTGGTATCCAACTAATTCCCCAACCGTTAATTATTTCACTTCATTATCCCTCTTTTGAAGAATGAAAGAAAAAAAATTTAAATTCAAATCACAAAACGGATATAGGTATGCGCCCGCGTATCGGATAAAAGACAATACCGACACGAAGAAGTTCTTGTGGTTCCGCAATGCTACTATAGCAGCTTTAAAGAATGTGGTTGTGTCTTGAGTGTGCAGATGGGCTTGGTAGAAGGTGAAAGGTATCAACAATGTATTGGCGGGGGAACACTATATCTAATGTTTATTTTTAACCTGTTCATTTGTTAGAAGTACTTTTGCTTTTTGGTGATCAGGGTACTTCTTCCTTTTTATTCATTTACAAACTGTGTATAACTGCACTACAAAGGGAAACATACCTTAATTTATTTAAATAATATGGAGGTTTTTATTATTGTACCGTTTCTTACAGGGTGTATCATTATTTGTGTTGAACGTTCAAATAAAAATGATCCTATAAGTATTCCTCTATAAAAAATCTGATGGTGATTCTGGTTTCACACTTCCATTATGAAGTTATTTGCCCAACAGGCCTTTGTTGGTATGAGAACTTTTCTCCAATACCGATCAGAAAAGATAAATATGGACTAAACAATTATATATTCTATGGTAAAATTGTTAAAGTAATTGGGGCTGCTCCTTGTAGATGGATCCTTGCTTGTCCACCATGGCTGGAAGATGACAATAGCCAGTGGAAAATATAATCAATCGGTCAGAAAATCTACAACCGACAGAAAATATTCCCCACCGGCTTACAGAATGTTTTCTACCGGATGCACCCTGCCAGAAAGTTTGTCTTTACTAGCAAAGTGCATTAATGAAAATATACAAACACTAATAAATAAATACAAACAACAAATATAGAACACAAATTACACAGTATAAAGATATTTTAAAATTAACATATTAACACTCGAATATCACCACTACTTTACCAACCCCTACTACTATCAAGCTTGGGCATGCAAATACTCACCAAATACTAAACCCATGCATTTAAGAAAATAAAAATGCAGAGTATACATTCTGTAGAGCATATCCATCGCTGATAAAATTTCTGTAACAGAAACTCAAACAAAATTAAAAAGTTCTTTCAACAAATCGGTGGAGTCTCTGAAGCCTGTAAGAGAGTGTTAGTGTGCTGAAAAGGAAGCGCTGAAAAAAATGGTTAGTCCATAACTGCCAAGTATAGCCGTTTTGCATGTAACCTCTTTGGGATCTACAATATTTTGATAGCCCATACTGGGCAACTATTTCCCCAACTTGTCATCCCATTCCATACCCATTCGACAAACGGAAAACACTTTGCGAACTCGCCCCATCTAGTTGACTGCTCGTTTTGCAGGCGAGGCTTACCGACAACCTAGGAACGAGCACTTTCCCACAGCGTGGTAATACGTGCATCCGTGCAGGAAAAAGTCAATCGTAAACCACCAATTTGGAATACATGTGGCTTACTTGAACAGTAAAATAAAAAGCTTACCAATATCTGCTGAAAACTGAACCACCTTGGGAAGGAAAGGCAGGACAATATTTAGAAAAATAAGGAACGGCAACTCGTTAAAGAAATGGAGGACAATGTTTAGAAAATGGGGAACAACATGGCTTTTGAAAGGATATTAAGGGTGAATGTTACTTCTTGTAGATGGAAGTTTGTCCTCCATGGCTGGAAGATGACCCCAGCCAGTAGAAAATATAATCAATCGATCAGAAAATGTTCAACCGACGGAAAATATTCCCCACCGGCTTACAGGATGTTTTCTACCGGCTGCATCTACCAGAAGTTTATCGTAACTATAGCTAAGTGCAGTAATAAAAAGATACAAACTGGAATTATGAAAACAAAAATCTAGAAAATATTATAATATGATATTCTTACTAACCTATGCCTTTTGGAAAAGGGGATATAAAGAATAAATATTATATGGAAAACAATATAGCTTACTCGTGTCTTTTGAAAATTAAGTTTATTAACAGTTTTAAATTATATTATCCGATTTGTAAAAATATTCCAAAAACCATTTCAAATTTAATGAGTACCTACTTAATTTGTTGATAAATCATGATTTGGGTAAACTTTTTGTATAAAAATTATTCGTAAAAGATTCAAAATATATTAAATTCAGTGTATTTATTTAGGTATTGCTGGTGGCAGTAGTATAATATATTGGAAAATATTGAAAACAACGTACAAAAGCTATCATATTTTGTAAAAAATATTTGTGAAAGAAATAAATACAGAAATTTTTTTATAAAATAAGTACCCTGCTGTACAATAACTGAAAAGATTTGGAAAGTATATAACTTATTCTATTAATGAATGTCTTAAATCATTTCAAAATCAAATATGTTGATAAATTATGAATTGGTTAAACTTTTTGTATGAAAATTCTTTATAAAACATTCAAAATATTGTAAAAAGACTCTTTTCATTTATTGCTAGTAAAGAAAGGATAATAGATTGGTGAAATCTAGAAAACAACATAGTTTACCTATGGCTTTTGAAAAAAAAAAATAAAAAATGAAAAAGTGTGGATTTATGCAGACACGATTAACAATTATCAATTAGCATTT
>CAJUYH010010885.1:0-11694 GCA_910591685.1 Galerucella tenella
GGACGTTATTCTATTAGCAAGAGACCTTTTGGACTGACCAATGTATTGCTTATCACAATTTTTACAAGGAATTTCATAAACTATGTTAGGTAATTTATTATTAGGTGTTTTGTCTTTGATTTTACTGAAAAGGGAATGGATTGTAAGATGTTGTTTATTTGCAATTTTTATATTATTATTTTTATATATATATATATATATATAAATATATATCCATAAATCTTTTGGTATTTAATATTTAAAGTAAATCACATGTTTTATTTTAAAGGTTGCAAACATGTAAAGTGTAACTAATGTCAATGTGATGACCAAGAATTGTATTACATATTTTATGCAGGTTAATTTTAATCCACTATATTAATTTGAATTACATTTGAAAAGCATCATTTCACAATATTCGAAATTATAAAAAAAATTTGTGCACGTCATTGGGCGGCTTTTTCCTTCAAAGGGATTGAAAACATGGGTCATCACATTAACAATAGTTACACTTTACTTCAAGCATGTCTAACGAAAATATAGAAATTGAAGACGATGAGAGATTATTAGAAAGTGATGAAAACATTGGAGATACGGGAGAGGAACATGCAACAACATCAAAAAAAGGTGCCCTTGCATCAGATATAGGCCCATTTTCTAATGTACTTACCGACGATAAGGCAACACAAACTGAATTTTGTGATTTTTTTGAGTTGCGACAAATTCTTAATTCTGTTGCTAAGTGGATTAATTTTTGTGGTACGTATGTTAATTTCAAATTCTTATGATACCTAACTACTACACTATAAATGGTTATAATATACATTATGATTAAATTAACTTATTTTTCTATGAATTACTGAAAACTATTCCAAAATGTGCCGTAAATACAGCAAATTTTAATAAATACAACTGGTCAAACATTGAGGGACGGATAATGTTGGTTTTGTGTAAACTTAAGACGAATATTTCATTTGCATGCTTAGCAGTTTTGTTTAATTTAAGTAATATTCTGTGTAGGAGCATATTTTATTCCAATGTAAGCCTATTGGCTGTAAGCCTGAAACCAGGGATTTATTGGCCAACTAAGAAAGACATTTTACATAATATGCCACACTGTTTTGAAAAATTTAAGGATACCAGAGTGGTATTAGACTGCACGGAGATCAAAATTCAAAAATTATGTTTAAAATGCAGGGTTGCTTCATATTCTCATTATAAAGGGATGCTTACTCTGAAATATCTTATTGGAATCACCCCATCCGGTTTAATATAATTTGTTGGAGGACGTGCTACAGATAAGGCTATTTTTAATTATGAGAAATTGATCGATAAATTGGATATGCATGATGCAGTTATGGTTGATAAAGGAATGTAATGAAAAGTTAATTAGGCCTCCATTTTAAGAAAGCAAAAACAGTTTAGTAAGGCTGATGCCGAGGCTACAGCTGATATTGCTCGGGCTCGCGTTCATGTGGAAAGATCAATCCAAAGACTGAAGATTTTTCAAATTCTCAGTCAACAGTTTAACTGGTACTTAATACCCTAGGCTGATGTAATAATTACTATAATTGCAGCTATTGTCAATTTATCACCACCTATCCTGGCAGATAGTAGAATAAATCAGGGATTTAGCGTTAGTTAGCTTAAATGTTGTCTTTGTTAAGTACATATATATTTTATTCAGTTATATAAGTCGGTTTTTTAATCTGTCTGACACTCAATTATCCAATTTTATTGTTATATATTTATTCAAATCTTTTTTGTAACTTGTCCAATTAACCTTTATTCTAATTTACTTCCTGTGAGATACTTAAGTTTTATCGTAAATTGTATACGTATTAGATTTATTGATTTGTGTAAGTACTGTATGTATATTAACACTAATTTGATTTGTTTGTTATATATTATGTGCATTGTGTAGGTACATATTTCAAGGACTTATAGTTTACTATTCATTACTATCATATTTTATTCTGGTTAGTTTTGTATTCTGTACTTTTATTTACATTTATTGTACTGTCTATACTTATAGATATTTTTTAAGATATTCTGCACCTTATGGGTAAATTTTATAAGAACTAATATGAACTTCGCCTGTTTAAAGCAGCAACGTTATAAACTATGTAAGCTATATACCTGCATATTCTAATTGTTCTGTTTTGAATAAAGATTATTTTTTGTCATCACATAAGTTTGTTTTGCTGTTTTCATTAAAATACTATGAATTCTGACTTGACTTTTATTTTTTAGGTGCTAAATAAAATAATAATAAGTAGGTAGTAGTATCAAATTAGAATGTCTTTGTTTCATTCTAATTTTATAATGTTCTTCATTGATGAAATTTATAATAGGAGAGTTTATTCAAAATAACATATATGTAGAACTTGAAATACCTTAGACTTGGTTTATTAAAGTTTATAGCTTAAAATTTACATTTACACTAAATGTGCGCATGTGTCATTTTACTCAGCAGAGTGTAGCCAAAATGACATACACTCTAAAATATTGCAAGTAATGGAAAATATAAGAACACAAAATATTTTTTACAAATATATAATAATAATAAAACATTTAAAGAAAACTACAAAAATATAAAAAATCCCTTAAGACAACAAAGGACAAAACAACATAGTATGTTATTTTGCCTTACGCAGACATATGTCAACTTGCGTCTCGATGCCATGTTTTTTTTTGATAAAAATACTTTTGTAAATTCAAATATTCATACAGAAAAAATTAAAAACAATAATTTTAATATCTTAATACAAAATTTAGTGATCAGATTCACCTTACCATTCAAAATTAATTTTTTTAACATGCCAATACAATTTCGAACTTTTTACACACGTTAAATAATTAGAAACATATTATACAAAATTAAGTGTAGAAAAAACTAATGATATTATAGTTATTTATGATATGAGTGTTAAAAGTGAGGTTTTATTTTGTGAGTGAAAACGTTTGTGAAATGAGCGGAGCGAATTGAACAATTTCACGAACAAAATAAAATCACTTTTAACACAAATACCATACAATGTTTTTTGTACAACTTCCCTATTTTGATAATGAAACGAGCGAATTTGCAATGACAATAAATTCAAAATGCATTTTAGTATTCAAATAATCAAAAGATTGTTGTGAATGGCAGACGTTTACATAGCAGCGTGCTAAAAATATTTTTAACACTAGTGTTAAAAGTATTTTTAACACGCTGCTATGTAAACAATCGTTTTTAACATTGTTTGCTATCATTAAAAGTGTCACTTTTAATGACAGTTGTACAAAAAAATATATAAAACCATTTATTGATAGAACATACTAACATAGATTATATTATAGTGTAATAAATTCAAAAAACACTGAAATAATGCTTAATCTTTATTAAGCAATATACGTGCATCATATATTGAAAATAATTCTCAGTTACTTTTTTAACCCTTCAGTAGTCGCGCGGTATTTTGTCACTAGATTGGTCGCGCGGGCTACAATGGTAGCCCATTCAAATTTCAACTAATATCACTTTTAAAAATGAAAATAATACAACCATTTGTTAATATTCGTTATATTAATACAGGAAATACAACAATATAAAAGAAAATATCGATTTTTGGGCTTTAGAAAACGAAGTATAAAAAAATTGTTATTTCATCGCACACTGACATTAAAAAAAATCAAGCTACTAGAAAAACAACGTTATCTCATTTATAAATAAAAACATAACAAAATGTATTCTGAAATAATATAAAAAGCAAATACTTAAATATAAACTGCAACATAAAACAACCTACACTGCACGTAAAATGAAATAAGTACAATGCTGCAAAAGAAGGACAAAGCTTCAAACCGTCAGGCAGCAAACACAAACTTCTCTATAGTGATCCTTACACACCTGGCGATCACATTTGACGCATGTTATTCTAGTAGATCTGTCGTCTTTTCTTGGGCAAATGGAACAACGTCGAACACTATTATTGGGCCTAACAGGCACTTCTAGTACCCTTTTTTCTTAGACCCAACAATTCTTGTGCACGTCTTCTGGTTGATATTGGTAACATGACCAAAGTAGATCTGAATTCTATTTGATCTTTTATAAGAGTCCAAGCACAATTTTCTAAAAATTGTCGTCTAGTTATAGTTTTATCCAAATTGTTTGATTTATAAACGCTGAATGCATTTATTGCGGAAATATTCAGTAAATCAAACAATATTACCATTGACCAACGGCGGGTGTTCCTGGCTACATTATAGTTTTGGCAGAGCTGGTCGATTAAATCTACACCTTCTTTTGTTTTATTGTACATTGTAATAATTTCCGGTTTTTGAGCATCACCCGTTTCTTCATCAATTGCATCATCATGATGCATACTAGAAAGCAATATTACGGCTTTATTTTTTTTTGGCACGTAGGAAACTAAAGTGGATTCTTCCTGAAAGCCAAAAAGTGAAGTATTCTCGCGTTTATTTTTATTTGGCAAAAATTGCGCCGGAAGTTCCCTTTTATTTTTTCGTAAAGTGCCGACGTAAGTTAGCTTCTTTTCATGGAGTAAGCTTTTTACCAAGGATAAACTTGTAAACCAATTGTCGCCGGTTATATTACGATTAGTTTCTTTTACAGGCTCAACTAAACGATGGACAATTGATTCAGCTGTATTTGGTAGCCTAAACGGACCCTCAGGTTGGGTGTCAACGTATACTTCAAGATTAAAAGTATAAGCACTTTTAACATCCACCAAAGCAAATACCTTAATCCCGTATTTAGCGGGCTTACTCGGTATGTACTGCTTAAAACTACAGCGCCCTCTAAATGCTAAAATATGCTCATATATCGTCAAATATTCGGATGCAACAAAATTATTTTGAAAAGCCGTTAAAAAAGTTTCTAAAAGCTCTCTTATAGGAGCCAGCTTGTTGATCTATTTTCTTTGATCCCTATCTCTTATATCATCAAATCTTAGACAACGCGTGATGAATCTAAATCGGTTCAAACTCATACATAGATAGCAGGCTTCTATTCCACTACCCTTAGAATTATCCCATATTTTTTCGGCATTCTTTCTGGAGCTCCTCAGAGTTCCTATCAAAAATAGAATGCCAATGTAAGCTCGGATTTCTCTTCCGTCTGTTAGTCTTGCATCACGGAGTCTTGAAAAATTGGTTTGTATTTTCTTGATAAAAATATTGGTAGAGGTGACAATAATTCGTATAACAGTGTCATTTATAAATAATTTTAGGCACTCAGTTTCTGTCTTTGCATTTCGAGCTTCTCGTTTGGGGCCTGGTAAATGAGTTATAATATTATGTGATTTAGTACGAACTTGTAAATTTGGTCTTTTCTTTTTCCATTGTGTAGTTTGGTCTTTACCAACAAAGAAATTTTCAGCGATGTTCTCTTCCTCATCCTCAGACGAAGCCTCTTGTTCTGAGGCAGAATTATGATAACTCTGAGTTAAAAAAATCTTCTTCAAACTCATCTGGATCTTCATCTTCGGCATTTTCTTCCTCTCCACTCGAAACTTCTTCAAACCATTTCAATAAAACTTCTGGATCGTTTGTTTCCACACGTCTTTTTTTAGGCAGCGACATAATGTTTTTTCTTCTCTCTGGGTCTGAAAATTCCAGTAAAATTACCGAAATATAAGTAATAAATCAAGTACTAGGTGTTACTTACCAAAAAATATTTTTAAAACGGAAAAATTAGGGAAACACTGATAAAATGCATCTATGAAAACTGTTACGACTTTGGTCGCATGGGCTACACGGACCCCAGTGACACTAATCTTCAAATATCTTGAACAGCCGTGCTTTATAGAGAGTGGGTCATAGATAACAGAGATAAAAAAAATAGATAGGCCACTCTCCTGAATAATTAATCAATGTTATTTTAGTTATTCAACCCGTCGCTCGAGCGCTGCATATAGAACCAGCGGGCTTTTTGAAATATATTGAAACGACTATTTTCGCGATTATTATTTTGAACAGATAGAAATAAAAGACTGCTTAAACACACAAATTTAGATATATTTATTAAAGTCCTAACAGGTCTTACACCCTAATTATAAGAACAGTAGGCCATCTAACAATTTGATAACAATATTTTTAGTTCAAGTTAAAGGAATAAATATAAAATATTATAAATATAAAAATTATACATTTTGTGTATTTTTAATGTTTTTAATTGCCTCCTTTTTCTTTTTCTGCTTTTCCCATTTAACTAAAGCTAATTTTTTTATATTATCATTTATACTTCTCTTATCGTCCCCTTTTAAAATTTTGTTTACATTTTTTATCCAGCAATATATGTAAAAATGCACAAATTTTTGTATAAATATGTTTTTTATATTGTGCTTCTTGCAACTAAAATTGAAAGACATATTCATTAATTTTCTCAGTCAATTTTAACTGCAGATCTTTTTCATGACAAATAATTGGCAAATAGTGGTGCAGTACTTGATTGCAATTGCTGAATATTTCCGTGAAATTGGTATGTGGCCTTAATAGAGCTTTTGGACCATATGCTCTGGAATAATTAATTAACTGGTGATGTACTTCACTAACATCAGAAACAAGATCATTTCTACAAGACTTGCAAACTCCAATTAATTTAAAAATGCTTTTAGCCATGTATCCAGCAATATACGAATGAGTTTGTATTTGAATCAAGTTATTTTCTTCAAATACAAAAGTTTCTGTAATTTCACTGGGAACTGCCACACTTTCCTCGTTCTTATCGGAAACAGCAGTAGAGGGATATAGAAAGCATTTTAAATTATTTAGGGCACCTTCATGTATATCCTCCTCACAATTAGCTCCAGGAGAGTGTGATGAAACAAAATTATTTACTAGGAGACTTTTACAAGAATTCATGAAGGCCTCGTAAGTTGGATTGATATTTCGAAATCCATGGCTTCGTATACAACCAAAAAAATTCTCAACGGGATCTTGATTTAGGTTTCTGGGACAAAGAAATTCAATTTTTTCTCTGCTGAGTTTTTGCCAGATGTATATAAAGCCTTGGATTGTTGAAATCCAGTTTTTTATGCTTGGCGGCACATACTCCTTGCCTCCTTGTTTTAAAAATTTAATTGTTTTTAAGACCTTTATGCTCTCACGCCAAAACGGAAGGTGTGCTGATGTTTTTGAGACAGCACATCTTAATAACTTTCCATGCTCTGGTTGAAATGTTGAACCATTCATTGAATCAAACAGTTTGTCAAAAAATAATAAAAAATCTGCAGTACCAATACTTGATGCTGGAAGACAATTATTCCCTGAAACAAAAAATTGGTAATGTTATATTCATCTCAAAGACTATGGATAGAATATCTTACCATAACTAACTAGACCCCTTATTGTGGAAGATACTCTATGTGAAAACACCTGTGATGCATGCTTCACTTTCATCTTCTTTATTTTGTCCTTGTAAATGTGGGCATCAGTGAGCTTTTAACACATTTTGGTGTCAAAATCTCCTACATCTAACTCATACAAACGAATTATATCTCCCCACATAGCCGTCTGCACACCATTTTACCAAGTGAATGAGGCTGAATTGTCAAGCAAATTGTTGCATATACCTTTTAATAAATGAGGTACATCATATAGGGGAACAATTTCTTCGCCATTTATTGAAAATCCTTGCAACCTATTTTGTATCCTTGCCAATTGGAAGTTCCTCTCAGTCTCTTCTTTAAGCATATTAATAGCTCTACTGTTGCTTGAATGCTGGTCACATATGGTAGCCACAACCTTTAAACCTATGTTATGCAGAGAACTTATTATTTCTTTTAGGTTGCGCACTATGTGAGGAGAAGACATTCCATGTTCTGAAAAGAAGTAGGCGATGGGTTGTTTCCATTTTTTTCGCAAGCCTCTACCTATAAAAATCATTGCATGATATGCAAATTTTTGTTTTTTACCGTCACCACAATCTTCAAACCCATTAACTGAATCAGTTTTCTTATTGTAACTCAAGGCTGGTTCCAAGGACATTTCATCAAAGCTAAGGGAGTAGATTCTATTTACTGGATCCATTTTTGACACAGACATCTTAAGAGCATTAAGAATGTGAGAATTCAATCCAATTTCAAATGGCACTTGGCTTAAAACCTTTATTAACGTCTTCCTTGAGGGCAGTGCAAAAGTTTTCTGAAGAAGACGATATGCTCTAGGACTTTGAGAATATCTTGTCCTCAATACTAAAACGCCGTCCTCTACTTTTCTTACGTTGCATAGCTATTTGGGACTGTAAAAAGTTTAATGTTTTATAATTTACTTTGTCGATCATGAAATCACCAGAATCTACTCTTTTTTTATCTCAAACAGTTGTTTTCGTACACTGGAATTTTGTCTATCAAGTTTCCTGGCTAATGTTTTTGGCAATTCCATAAAATTTTTTAGCTTTGGGTGTTAGCTGTATGGCTTTACTTGAATGTCCATGGCTTAGTAAATTCAATCTTTGTTTAATATCTAAAAAAAATATTATATGTACTTTCTTTACTTGTTTATTATTTTGCGATTAACTTTTTACATAATAACTTTTTTAAATATATTCTGGAATTATTTGGAAACAGTTAGTTTCATTCAAAACAGTAATTTCCACAAAGTAAGGGTCTTTAATGTAGTAAGTATGGTGTTCGAGGTAGTTGGGGTGCTGCTGATAACAATGACAGGATATGACTCTGAACCTGTAATAGTAAAAGTTTTAGTTATTTAGTCAAAATGAAACTTTTTGAAAGTGGGAAGGAGATGCATTTTAATGTCTTTACTTGTATTTTTTCACAAGTGGAAACAATGCAATATTGAACCTTGTTGTTAATGTCTAATATACACTATCACTTGAAAAGCACAAAAATTTCTGTTTATACAAATTAATATAATAATAACCGTATAATACACAAACGAAAGCTGGCGAATCGAAGTAAATAAGGTTATCAAATGGAGATAGAGGTTATAGAAATGGCGGTTTTAACATTCTGACAGTTCCTCGATTATGTAGCGCTACCGGCGACGAGTGGAATAACTAAATAAACAGTGTTATGGTCTGAATTTCAAATAAAATCTTGTTGACGTAAATTAAATTTAAATAATATTTTGGACACTCTGTATAACTACTAAATCTAAAAATACTTCGGCTATCAGTAGAACTCGTATTCTTTTTATTAATAGATATTTTGAATTTTATATTATTGGATATTGTGGTATTACTGGTTTGGGAAGCCATCTTTTCGATAGCAACGAGGAGAAAGTGAGACAGTTTGGAAGAACGAAAGGTTCGGTGCTTGGTGCGAGTTATTTGTTTGGTTTAATTTTTGATTAGCTACCCTAATTAGGGGATATAAATTTGCATCAGTTGCTTGGAAATTCGACTATTTTGAGTAGTTTGTTTGGAAGTCGTTTTTTCCGCCGTTAAGGGATTATTTTACACCGAAACCACGATTCATTAAGATCGAATCAACCTCTTTTCAACACTGACCAGTATCCACCATTTTGTGAGCCTATTGGTGGAAGTTGTCTATTGACGTCTTCACAGGGCTGTACATTGGAATTTTGAAAACCCTCATTGATAAATTGAGGTGAGTAATTTTTAGTTTACACAAAAGCTACCATTTTTAGATGGTGAGATTGATTTTTTTTTGTCTCCTTGTTGTAGGGTTTTTTTTTGCGTTCCTTACTTCCACGCTTTACTCTCCCCCCTACTGTTGGAGCTTCAATTTGGAACCCTTTTGTTTGATTGCCTGGATTGGATTTGGCCCAGATTTCACACCTGGTTCGACTTGTTTCACGTCATCAGCGAAACCACCCAGCAGAGACGATTCCTGGAAATATAACCGACTCCTACTTCCGAGAGTGACATTGTGGATGGGTTGACTGTACCCCCCAAATTGGTGCACGATAAGTACAAAAAAAAATTAAGAAATTGATCTTACACGTTTTCTTATTGTTCCAAGATTCTCAATAGATATTAATCACGAGTTGTAAGTAATTATTAGTTATACCAAGTAATTTAAATTTGGCCGATATTAAAAGTTCTTTATTTTGTAACTTAATTTAGATTAGGACTTTAATTCAAAGCCTTGATAATTACGATAGTATGCTGTAGATTTATATTCGGCGTTTAGCGTTTATTTTATAGGTAGGCTTGTGGTTCATGTAAAGCTCGTATGATCATACTTGACTACGCCTCGACCGCCTACTAAGCGATTATTTTTTGTTTTTGTTTTTTTTTGTTTTATACCTACGATATTTTCTATCTGTAACAGATATTTGTGACAGATTTTGACATATTATTTTGCCTTATTTTTGATTTAATTTTGACTAAATTTTGGACTTATTTCTAATATTATATTTCTCGTATCTACTTGTAACAGGAGCGTCGTATTGCTGATTGCCTTATTTAGCAATAAAAGATTGGCCTGTACTAGTTGGACTATTTATTTACGTTATTGGTATATATTTGTATATATATATATTATATTTCTTTTTTTTCCGCGTTTTTGGCTACTGGTATAACATCTCATTTACAATCGCCTTCAGCACAATTGGTTCCAAAAAACTCGGTGGTGCCTGTTCACGGATTTGACATAAACGTATGACCAAGGTAACAACAATACAAAGAACCCCATACTATTCCCTGAGATATAACTCTCAATTGTTTTCCGCCAGATATCGCTTAATCGCTCCAAATATACTTTCAGTTAGCCTGGGAAACCAACGGCGACCGCGCCCTATATATTCAACGATTATTTATTTTTGTTTTTTTTTCCCACTACAATATTGGAAAATATAACAACAGGACAAAATTTTATAGTAGGATTTAACATAGCATGGAGTGGGTGTTTACTGACTGTTAGATGAATAGTTGAACGACAGCTACTAGGAGGCGTGCGAACGTAGCTCCTCCCACCGCTTAATAATCTCCCTTCAAATTAGACTGGGCTACAGGGGTAACCCGCGCGACTACTGAAGGGTTAATTAATTTTGCTGCAAAATTCTCATTTAACTCTATATTGATTTCTGAGAAGGCCTTGGAATGACTTGAATATAAAATTAATTTTGTAGAATTTAAACCTAGAAGAGCCATCCCTAATTGAACTTGCCCATAATAACTATGTCTCTCTTTAAGTTTAGCTCCAGAACCAGTTTCTTCAATGTAGTCGCACGATTCCAAAAACACTTCAGGAATATTATCTTTTCCTAAAATACCTATAGTTAGTAATTAATAAAAATACATGTATTTACACATTTACCTATAAATGGGCACTTGATTTCAAGTAACTCTGAGGGAACGCCATTTTCAAATATGACTCCATCGGGGGAAAATCCTAGCCATGGAAAAATTTTGGACACAACGAATCCAGGTGTTACTACATTACATTGACGTGCTTCTTTATATACTTCTAGGGCTTCTTTTTCATATTTCTTGCCATGCTGCACAAACTTATTTGTAAAAGATTTGGGAAAAAAGAATTTTTTGGATTTGTTTTCCCACCCTTCAATTTCGCTAAATGTATATATTGAATAGCATGTGGATCCTAAATTATAACATTTTAATAAAATAACTTTTTTTTTTAAATATTAGGGTACATACCTGTAATTCTCAATTGTCTTTCTCTTCCCCACATACTGGAACCCAGTTCATAATTTGTTGCAATATGAAGTGGGTGGCTTGTTGACAATGAATTTAATATATCCTGGCAACAGGGTCTCAGGTTG
>CAJUYH010010886.1:0-11694 GCA_910591685.1 Galerucella tenella
CTACGCTTGGCTCGGCACAAGACACTGGTCGACGTACTCTCTGCAGCCTTGGAGTACGAAGCAGCTACACAGGCTTCCGGAGTATACGGCAAGGTGAGGGCTGTATCAGACGAAGAAGTGGTGAACAAGCTTGACCAGCTTGTCAACATGATGAAAAGCATCTCAAATAGAAAATCGAAAGCTGTGAGAAGCTGGAATTGTGGAGAAATTGGACATGTACGCAGTTCGTGCAAGCGACCGAGAACTGCTACAAACAGAAGACCATGCCCAGCAGAGTGCTCTCACTGCACCAAAACAGAAGCTAAGGAAGCTGCCATTCGAAGAACCACGGTGACCAGCGACGAATGGACACCGGAAAAGTTGGAAGAGGAACAAGAGAACGATCCCGACTTGAAGAAAATCCGACATTGGAAAAAGGAAAACTGTCGACCTACTTGGCAGGAGATTTCAAGGTACTCGCCAACGATGAAATCGTATTGGGCCCAGTGAGACTCGCTGGTTCTGGAAAACGGTTTCTACAGCGAGTAATCGAGAACGATGAAGGTTTCGGAAGTAGAAGACAGTTGGTGATTCCAAGAACAACGGTAGCAGCAGTACTGCGAAATTACACGACAGTCCGTCAGGAGGACATCTAGGTGTGAAGAAGACCCTCCAGAAAGTGCGAGAACGGTTTTATTGGATGCACGGTTCCGAAGATGTGAAGGACTGGTGTAAGAAGTGCACTACCTGTGCTACGACCAATGGACCACAAGGAAGAAGAAAGGCTCCTATGAAGCAGTACAATGTCGGAAGCCCCTTTGAACGCATTTCCCTGGACATTGCCGGACCGTTTCCACCGACAGCAAATGGCAGCAGGTACATTTTGGTGGTGATGGATTATTTCACAAAATGGGTAGAAGCGTATGCCATTCCAAACCAAGAAGCCGCAACTGTTGCCGACGTGCTTTTGAATGAGTTCATTTGCCGATATGGAGTGCCCCTGGAAATACACAGCGACCAGGGCAGAAACTTCGAAAGCCAGCTGTTCCAGGAAGTTTGTGAAAAGCTCGGTATGAAGAAAACGGGAACTACGGCTTTGCATCCACAGTCGGACGGAATGGTAGAGCGAATGAACAGAACTCTTGGCAAATACCTGTCTAAAGTAGTATCTAACCATCAGCGAGATTGGGACCAATATCTCACGCTATTTGCGATGGCCTACAGATCCGCCATCAATGAGTCTACCGGCCAAACACCAGCAAAAGTTCTGTTCGGACGCGAAATGAGATTACCCTGCGACCTTGAATTTGGATGCCGACCCGGAGAAGACATAGCTGGTGAAGATTACGTGACCCAGCTAGGAAAAAGAATGGACGACGTACACGAGCTGGTTCGATCGAATTTCCAGATCGCTAGCGATAGGATGAAGAAAAGATACGATACGCAAGCTACAGAAGGAGGTTTCCACGAAGGTGACAAAGTCTGGCTGCATAACCCAAGAAGACAAAAGGGTTTTTCTCCAAAGCTGCAGAAAGCTTGGGACGGTCCGTACCTCGTGAAGAAACGAATCAACGATGTCATATATCGTATCAGCAAGATCCTAAACGGAAAGCCAAAGGTGGTACACCGTAACCGATTAGCGCCATTCGTGGGTGACCACGATGAGGAAGTAAACCAGCTTCAGGAAGTAGCCGATCCTGCTTTTGGAGAGTTCATGGGTGCTTATGGTGGTACCGGAAAAGCAAGATTCGGCGTCACCACTGAGAGACGACAAGACATGCTTACCGTTCCAGAGGAATACTCACTGACAATAAACATCCCTGCCAGCGTAACCGATGCACGCGGACTAGCATCTCTGTTCACAAAGAAGAGTGGCGCCCGACGTTTGCAAGACCAGTTACCAGTACCAGGTAAAGCTCTGAAGCTGCAAGATGGCTCCCGCTACAATTTCCACCTAGTGACGAGAAACACCTTCGATGAAAGACCAACGTACGACCAACATTACGAAGCTTGAGGGAGCATGTGCTTGAATTGGACGTGCATAGGCTAGCCATGCCCAAGATTAAATGTAGGCATTTAGATTGGCGAATAATCCGTAACATGGTAGAAGTAATCTTCCGAGACACCGAAGTGCAGGTACTAGTCTGCGGCCGAGCACGGGAGACACAGCCAACAGAGAAGACGGTCGCATGTTACTTCCATGCAACTGGAAAATGTAACAAGGGAACCAGTTGCCGATACAGTCATCTCGTTTCAGTTTCCTAGTTAGTTCCAGGAGGAACTGTCTCTTAAGGAGGGGGCAATGTTACGCGAGCTGCTGCATTAATGTGCTCAATTAGTGTCCCCAGTGAAATTCCCATATGATACGACTATGGCTCCTCCGCCGTATTTTCAAGAATGATCTGGAAAACGTAACATCTAGAAAAACCCGGCGCATCCACCAAAACTTCGAGTTCGAGAAGTCTCTAGAACAAGTACGTGCGAGTATAAATAGGCGACGAGCATCGCAGCGGAGTTAGTTAGTCAGTTAGTGTTGATACTGAAAGAAACAATCGCGCCTCGATAAAGTGACTCTCATATAAATTAGTTAGTGTGTGTTTAGTGTGATATATAAATTATTAAATAAGGACTGTATTTGAATATAAATCTGTACATATAAATTAATTGTAAATATAAATTAGAATAAACGTTACAATATTGATAGGTATAGGATACCATTTTTATATATAGAACATGCAAATATCTGGTTCAGAATATTATTTGTTTTCAAACTGGGATACAAATTTCAGAAAATCTGGGAAAGATAAATCAATTTAATCCATCACATATACAATCAATCCAACTAAAAATACTATAAAAAACTTTAATTTCAATTGGATTTATATAATTCATTGATAGGTGCCTATCAAAATTGAATATGACAACTCCGTAATTCATAATGAAATAATTTAATTTATAAAGTATATTTTGCTCACAGTTATCACTGGCCCCTCTGTTTTCAGGAAGTATTCCATTCACATTTTACAGAAAAGTGAGGTTTGCAGATATTTCTAATGGTTCACAATGATATTTTCCAGTTTCAAAAACAATAATAATTGTCATAATATATATTAAAGGAAAGATCTCTGCCATCACAGTTGACGATGTTTGTTTTTGTGAACACTCACATAACTGTTGGCATTTCCAATTTCCAATATCAATCTTATATTCATCCAAAACAAAACTTCATTACATTCTCACGAGAAATGTTCAACTGCGCATGATCATTCAAAGCGTTGAAAGCCATATCTGGACTAAACGAATGCTTCTTTATATCGCTTTGACAGCCAATGTTGGCAATCAAATCTAATAAAATGCTCTTTTGGTGCCAATTTATTCCTATTTAGTCCTACAGGTTGAATTGCTAATAAGCTATCAAATCTACTTTAAGGCCAAACCGCACGCTCCCTTTAGGCAGCGATTACGTAATGAATGCTACATGTAGAAGCTTTAGTGCATCGTTTCAATTGCCTATTAGCTTCAAGAGTGACACAAAAGTTGATTTTAAATCTACTTCGATGCTTATTGTGTTACTTGGGTAGGAAAACTCTGTTACATTATTAGAAGCACTATAATTTTTTCTAACAAATATCTCATTCAATATATTATTTTTCATTTATACACAGTACATAGTTATCAGAAATTATGATCATTGTATAATATATCATAATCATTTACATAAAAATGTCTCTAATTAGCTCAACAAATATTACGTAGCTAATAAAACAAGATGATGGTAATAGTCAATATCATTCTTGGTGTGCGGCATCGTTTGAGTCGTATATCCGGGTTTTCGGTAGGTATGTTGTTTATTTCATTTGATATTTTAACATATAGTTAACCTTAGATTTTATGAATGAAATCATCAGGATCGTATTCAGCCAAATTCGAAAAGGCTATGGAATTAATAATCACCAGCTTTATTTTCTAACTGAAAATACTAGGTATATTTTGGTATTATGCAAATAAATAAAACAATAGTATTAATGTTCACATTTCAGAAATAATAATTGACCGTAAGCAACAAAGTACAAACCTGACGAGAGCTGTCAGTGAGACTGTAAAAAAAGACGTTAGACACATTGCCAATACGAAAGGTACGATTGCATTCTATTTTTAGCGATGTAATTTCTCCCGATTGATAGGTCACGCTTGTGCGTAATCTAAACATCAACTTATTAAGCTATTGATAATCGTAATATTTGAACAATTGGTCGAGTTATTCGAAGGGATAGAATAAACATCAAAACTTTGGTGACTTGTCGAAACATTTCAATTCAATGGTTGAATTGAAGATGATATTTTGTTGACCGTATCAGTTTTATTTTTGACAGAATCGTTTATGTAGCCTTTTGCCACGACGGTGGACTATTATCCACCATGTCTTTTTAGAGCAGTAATATCCAACCATGATTAACGGATATTATTAATAGACTAGTCGAATTAGCTTACTTTGAAGCGAAAAAAAAAACAAAATTGGTAATAGGATGGGAACAGTTGGAAATAGTGAAGAGGAGTATAATGAACGTAGAAAAAATAAATGCGTGAGCAGGGGTGTTGTATTATTTTATTATTTCAGAAGGAAGTATAACTCAAGACGAAAAAATGGCGACATAAATGAAGTCTCTACGACAATTTTCCAAAGGAGAATTTTAATTTGGAAAATATTTTTTTGGGCCGAGAAACGTGATTATCGCGGAAGTCTCTCAATATTTTTATCTGAAAAAATTTGTGGATTTTTCGGACATAAAAAGGAATACTTTCACCAAGTTTTGTCAAAACAAAATTATTATTGTGTACCTAAATGAAAAATAACGATAACGATAACGATAAAAGCGGTTCTTCTCATTTTTCTCGGAGATTTTGTGGTTTTTACAATAAAGTCAATTCCACAGAAGTTGTAGACCTCTTTATGTTCTACAACTTTTCTGTGGTACACTTCTCTTTCCGACATCAACTTTCGCCGGAAATCGCAATAATCCAAAATTCCACCCATTTTCACCCCCCAAATATATCTGGAAACACCCTTGCTCACGCATTTATTTTTTTCCGTTTATTATACGCCTATTTACCATTTCCAACTGTTTCCATTCTGTTAATAATTTTCTCTTTGTAAAAGTGCTATTTTTTTCTGGACTATAAGGACGAGCAGACCGACGTATAATGGGTACATTTGACAACAGTTGTGGATAATAGTATATTCTTCAACGAGTGCAGAATGATGGCTATTATTCACGCGGATGAAGTTTCCAAAACGAGGGAGCGCAGCGAGTGAGTTTTGGAATCATCCAAGGGAATAATAGCCATTCTACACAAGTAAAAGACTATACTTTCTCCACGACTAAAAAGAAAAAACTTCCAGTGAGGATCGAACCTCGATCGTCCGCGCCATAGTCAACCACCACTAGGCTATAGAGCATATTTATAAAAATGTAAAGAGTAAATATATATATACGTAACTCATATTTTTAATTGGAACCCTTACATTTATAAATGAAATTGATTATGGGAGGCGTACACATTCACTATCGCTACTGTTGTCCATTTTTTTCTCTTATAATACGTAAAATTATGATTTTATAATTATTTTGACGTTTCAAACAAGCGATTTGCGATTTGCGTTCTTAGGTATTTGACGTTTTAAAGAGACGAATTGATTTATTCATTTTAATTCATTTTAGCGTGAATTCTGAAAATAATAGAATGTGATTGGCTAACGAGAGTGAATTCTTTTTATTATTCACTGGTGTGAAGAATTTATATCATTATGCAGCTAAATATGTAAAAATAATTTGTGCGTTATTATTTAGTCGTGGAGAAAGTATATTTATTTAGCTATTTCCTTCTGTGGTACTTATAACGCTTATAACGACTTTCAATGTAGGTACTTGTATAAATTATCGTTGTGTGTAATAGGCGAAGACTAAGAAGAACCAAGAAGTTCTAAGTGGACGAAGGAGAACAAGAACAGCATTACCAAAACCAAAACCCGACTGTCTTTAGAAGAAATATTCAAGATCGCCAGATTTGTTTATGTGATCTCTGTATAATGTTTTTGTTTAAAGAAATGTTTATTAAGTTGTCTGTCAAGTTTTGACAATAAAAAGTAATTTTGCAGTTCATGTTTCCGAATAGTATTTATTAGTAAAATTAGGCTGTTCTTCCATTTAAAACCATCAGGTTATGGGCCCAGGAGTTGTTTAAGACAGTCTGTATAAAAAGTGCAGGCTGCAGTAAAACCATACAGTAATGGAATCGTCCTCAGACAATTCAAGATTTGGAATTGCCAAATTGAATAACAGTAATTATCAACCATGGAAATTCAAAATGAAGATGATGTTGATCAGAGAGGGAACATGGAAGGTTGTCGAAAAACCAAAGCCAGAGACTTCAGATGAAAATTGGTCAAGTTTGGATGAGAAAGCACAGAGTTCTATATCATTATCAGTAGAAAATAACCAAATAATACACATCTGTAATTGTACATCAGCTAAGGATATGTGGGATATTCTACAAAAGGTTCACGAAAGAGCGAATTTATCCAATAAGCTTTATTTACTGAGAAAATTATACCAAGCCAAGCTTGAACCTGGACAAAATATGTCGGAATACATAAGAACAACTCTGGAAATGGTCGAAATGTTAAGAGGTATCGGTGAAGAAATAAAAGAATTTCATGTAGCAGCACTTTTATTGGGTGGTCTCCCAGAAAAATTCGAAACTTTAGTTACAGCACTAGATGCTAGACCCGACGATGAACTCACTCTAGAATATGTGAAAGGAAAATTAATGGATGAGTTCAATAGAAAGCAAGGAAACGACAGTGAAAGAGGTAAAGAAACTGCATTGAAGACATATAACAAGCAGAAGAAAGAGACAGCAAAGAGATTCGATAAGGAATGTTTCATCTGTAAAAAGAAGGGTCATATTCAGAAAGACTGTTATTTCCGTAAAAAGAATATCCAAAGAAGCAATGAAAAGACTCAGAAAAGTGATAAAAATGCAAAGAGTGCAGTAGAAGAATTCTGTTTTTGTGAAGGTAACCGGAATTCGAACGAATGGTACATTGATTCTGGAGCTTCTAATCATATGACAAGCTACAAAAATTTCTTTGTCAACCTCCGACATGCCGATGGAAATAAAATTTTTGTTGCGAATGGTCAAGAAATGGTATGTTCAGGAATTGGAGATGGATACCTTAAATGTCAAGTCGATGAAACATGTCAAAATGTTCATGTCACAGACGTTTTATATGTACCCCAATTACGAAGTGACCTATTATCAGTGAAGAGACTAACAGAAAAAGGATTCAACGTTGTTTTTGATCAACAACGCTGCTCAGTGAAAATGGGCGAGAAAATCATTGCTATGGGAATAATTGTGAATGGTATTTACAGATTATGTTTGAAGCCAGATGAGCTAGCAAATATAACAACACAAAGTGGGCATGAAAATTGTATTCACGTATGGCATAAACGACTAGGTCATAAAAATCCGTTCGATATCAAAAGACTTGTGTCACATGATCTAGCCTCAGGAATAAAAATTGAAAATTGCAATGAAATTATGAATTGTGTGAATTGCGTAAAAGGTAAACTAACAAAGAAACCATTTTTGAAGAATTGTGACAAACGATCAAATCAATGTCTAGATTTGATACATTCTGATCTTTGTGGTCCGATGAAAACAGAAACCCCTGGAAAGAAACGCTATTTTTTAACATTTATTGATGACCACTCCCGTTATACCATATTATACCTCCTACATTCCAAAGACGAAGTATTTCAGAAATTTTAAGAATTCGTCGCTCTTGTTGAAAATCAATTCGGAGTGTTACCCAAAATGTTCAGATTTGATAATGGAGGAGAGTATTGTGGATCAGCAGTTCAAAGCTTTTTGAAGAAGAAAGGTATTTACTTTCGAACTACAGTTCCGTATTCGCCCGAACAAAATGGCATAGCAGAACGTAAAAATCGAACCTTATGCGAAGCAGCAAGGTGTATGTTGTTTGATGCAGGAGTGCCGAATAAATATTGGGGTGAAGCAGTCGCCACAGCAAATTATCTTCAAAATCTCCTTCCTACAAAAGCTATCAAATGTACTCCATATGAATTATGGAATTCAGAAAAACCAAGAATGGATCATCTCAGAGCTTTCGGAAGTGTGGCCTATAACTATGTCCCTAAAGAAACAAGAACAAAATGGGATGCTCGAGCACAAGCAGGGATTTTAGTAGGATATAATGAAACTTCCAATGGTTATAGAGTTTTGAATCCAGAAACGAATAAAATAACAATAAGTAGAACCGTAAAATTTTTCGAAGATAAAAACTACACTGATATGAAATCTGAATCTATCAAAAACTTGAATGAAAACAGTGAAATAGTTTTTGTAAACGAAGAGGAAGAGAGTATTGAGGAAAAGGTTATTGCCGATAATAATACTAATATTGAAAGTGAAGGTATACGTTTGGATGATGAAGGGTTGGAGTATTTAAGACGATCTTCAAGAAATAATAAGGGGAAACCTCCTGAGAAACTGTCCCACTTAACCTCAAGTGTAACAAATGATGATCCTAATACTTGGAACGAAATAATGGAATTACCAGAAAATGAAAAATTGAAATGGATAAATGCTATAGAAGATGAAATGGAATCATTCAGGAAGAAAGGCGTATGGACGCTGACCGAGCTACCTCCAAACAAAAGAGTTATAAAATGTAAGTGGATTTTCAAGACAAAAATCAATTCAAATGATGAAACAATGAAATATAAGGCTCGTTTAGTCGCAAAAGGTTACACACAAAAATATGGGGAGGACTATGATAGTACCTTCGCTCCGGTGATGAGACAAACGACTTTTCGAATACTGTTGTCAATTGCAGCTGTTCGTAAATTAAAAATCAGGCATTATGATATAAAAACCGTATATTTGAATGGTCCGTTGGATGAAGAGATTTATATGTCTCAGCCAGAAGGTTATATAAATGAAAATGATTCCCATCTTGTATATAAACTCCACAAGGCAGTTTACGGTTTGAAGCAATCCGCGAAAGCATGAAATGATACTATAAGCGGTAAACTTTTGGAATGTGGATTTGAACAGAGTAAAAATGATCAGTGCCTCTATATGAAAATGAAGAAAGGGACTATACTATATGTATTGATATATGTTGATGATTTGTGTAGGTATATGTCATGAAAATGAAGAAGTGATACAATGGATTGGAGATAAACTCAATGAGAGTTTCGAAACGGTAAACTTAGGAAATATTTCATCATTTTTAGGGATCAGGGTTCAAAGTACCAAAGATGGAACCTTTCTACTGGATCAAAAATCGAAAATTGATATCCTTCTCAAAGAAAATGGATTAGAAAATGCCTCATGTGTAGCTACTCCAATGGATACAGAATACCCCAAACTAGATACAAATTCCCCTTTATTACCCAATAATGAAAAATATAGAAAAGCAGTGGGGGCATTGCTATATCTTTCAACTACAACCCGTCCGGATATATCTCTTGCTGTGGGATATTTGTGCAGGCGAGTAAGTCAGCCAAGTCAGAAGGATTGGGATGCAGTCAAGAGAGTGCTCAAATACCTGAAGGGTACAAAACATATCGATGTTAGATTCCATCATCTACGTGATTTAGTTAACAGTGATATAATTCAATTCGTCTATTGTGAAACTTTAAATATGATTGCTGATGCTTTCACAAAGCCTCTCCCCAAAGAAAAGTTTCAACGTCTCAAAACATCAATAGGACTTATCGAAGAATAATCTGTCGAGTGGGGGTGTTAGAAAGAAATATTCAAGATTGCCAGATTTGTTTATGTGATCTCTGTATAATGTTTTTGTTTAAAGAAATGTTTATTAAGTTGTCTGTCAAGTTTTGACAATAAAAAGTAATTTTGCAGTTCATGTTTCCGAATAGTATTTATTAGTAAAATTAGGCTGTTCTTCCATTTAAAACCATCAGAACTATCACTACCATCGAATGTTATCAGGAGCATTGTTTATTTAAACACCTACATCTAATATCTAACGAGAGGCGGCATTAGAAACTTATTTAGAACTGCTCCTAGAGAAAATTATCTGTATGCTGCGCTTTTACAACCGAAAATTGGGAGCGGCAAAAAAACAAAGACAAACAAACTCCATAATTTCAAAAAAAAGGTGTGTAGTCGGGACTTGTGTAAAATGTAAGAAAGATAGAGGATAATATAAGAAGTAATGATAAATATTTTAACGTTACATTTTTTCACCTCATTCACTTTTTAATATAAAGTCTAAAAGAAGTAGCGCCCAATGAAGCTTCTTATAGTCTGAGGACATTCCTCTTACATACCCACTTAGTGTGACATAAGCATGAAGCCGAAGTACCGTAGAGAAGTGTCATGCCGTATATCCACTCCCAAAATAGCGAATCAGCTTTTTAATACCACAAATTAGCGTCACCAATTCATTTATAACGTTACAAACTAAACAAAGTTTGTAAGTTAAGGTATCTATCTCATAAACGTTACTTGAAGCGAAGGAGGTCGCGACGCAAAAGATCTGACCGTTACGTTACGTGCCTTGAGCGCGTGGGCTCTCGTGCTCTCTCCTCAGTCTCAGAGCTAGTCTCTCGGCGCAAAATGTCGATTGTCAGCATACATTTTATTATTAATTACAACTTAATAGAATACTTAATATGTATTTTGTGCCAATCAACTTAATGATAAGATTTTTATAATTAATACCACTGTATATTTTTGTTAAATGAAGTTTCATCCAGAGTAAAATAAATTCTTTTTCTACGACCGTGCGTTTCAACCCACTTTCCCGCACGCATTTTAGCTTTGAAAGTGTGTAAAATTATGCAAGCTTAGACCTTATTAGATAGTTTTTTACTTCGGAAGTTATAAATATTGTTACAACAGGTGAATAAATGGTCCATCAAATAAAATCTACATCTTTTCTAGCTTTTTGTTGCATTTTTAATTTTTTTTAATATTGAATAATGAAGATATTTTGATATAACCCTGTACATTCTTTAAAGTAGTGTTATAAAACAACTACCAAACCACCCGGTTTTGATATAAGAAAAATATATCAGAAAAAATTCTTTCATCTACAAATGACTTAAAACCGTTGCCGTCACCTTCATCGTCATCTTTATATGACCTTCAACCGATGCCATCCTCATTAACGTCATCTACTTACCAGTTAACACCAAATCCACTGGACCGGCAATTTTAAGTAGTTTACAGAATGCAACAAATTGTGTTTCCAATATTAATATTTATAATAATAATAGTTTTTGCTTAGAGTTTTTTATATGTATGTTGAAATAAAATAACTTTTGAAAAACGGGTTGGTATACTTTTTTGTATATACGGTCGTAAAAAAATAATGTTCCTAACTCATGCGTGAAGTGTCTTTCCTACCCTTGATCGCTTGCCCGAACTCCGCTTCGCGTCGCGTCGCGTGCGGGAAAGTGATACTTTCCCGTACGCGACTGCAGTTGACCCGAACGACGCGAAGCGGAGTTCGGGCAAGCGGTCAAGGGCGGGAAAGACACTTTACGCATGAGTTAGGAACATTATTTTTTCTACGACCGTATATACAAAAAAGTACATCAACCCATTTTTCAAAATTTATTTTATTTTAACACACATATAAAAAACTTAGAC
>CAJUYH010010887.1:0-11692 GCA_910591685.1 Galerucella tenella
AAAAAATGACGAAAGTGCTGAATTGCAGCGTATATAGCAAGAAGTTCACGATAGTGAGCAGGCCAAGAATTTTCTTTCGAAGACATTTTTTTTGAAAAGAATGCAAGTGGTTGCCAAACATCATCGACGAGCTGCTGCAAACAGGCTCCAACAGAGTGATTTGAAGCATCTGTGAATAAACCAAGTGGCACACCGATACGAGGGAAGACCAAAAGTGAAGCAGAAGAAATGCAGTTTTTGCATTTTGAGAAAGCTTTTTCTAATTCAGGTGTCCATTCTACCGGCTGAGAACCTTTCAGAAGTGGATTGCTTATTGCATTATGTAAAGGAGCTTCATATTCAGATGCGTGAGGTATGAATTTGCGATAGAAATTCAGCATTCCCAAGAAGCGGCGAAGACCTTTTGCTGTTTTTGGTAGAGGGAAATCTTTAATTGCCTGAACACGTTCTTCTGGAGTACGGATGCCAGCGGAAGAAATAGTATATCCTAAAAAATTAATCTCATCAACTCCAAAAATGCATTTATTTGGATTGATGAGTAAACCGTATTTCGAGAGACGTTCAAAAATGATTCGTAGATGATGTTCGTGTTCTTCTTTAGAACGAGAGAAAACAAGAATGTCGTCCATGTAAACGAAACAAAAATCTAAAAACTTCATCCATAAACCTTTGAAAAGTTTGACCAGCATTTCGAAGTCCAAAAGTCATGAATGGAAATTCGAAAAGTCCAAATGGTGTAATGATGGCGGTTTTTCCAATATCTTCTTCAGCAACTGGAATTTGTTGATATGCCTTTACTAAGTCAATTTTTGAAAACATCGTACATCCATCAATAAAAAAGGTGGCATCGTAAATGTGACGAACAGGATAACGATCTGGTATTGTTCGAGCGTTCAACGCGCGAAAATCTCCACAGGGACGCCAAGTTGAGTCACTCTTCGGTGCCAAATGTAAAGGAGAGGACCAGGAACTTTCAGATGGGCGAGTTGTGCCAGCTTGTATCATATCATCATAATATATCATATTCTTTTCGGGCTATTTTTAATTTTTCGGGACTTAATCGGCGAACTTTACTTGTAACCGGAGGTCCAGGAGTTGTGCGAATATGATGGACAGTTTCATGTTTAATATTTCGGGGTAAACCTGGTGGACGACTGATTTCAGGAAACTCAGAAACAAGAGCAGAGTAAGTTGAAGAATCTTGAACTACTTTGACACTGCCTTGCGAAAAAGGTTGAGAAAAACCGTGAGCTTGAAGTCCGGTGGAAACATCGATGATTTGTTTGGTGCGGCAATCAGGTAAAAGATGATAATGGGCAAGAAAATCTGATCCAATGATAGGGTAATCAACATCAGCAACGACGAATCTCCACAGAAAACTACGTCGAAGGCTTAGATTGAGATTTAAGGTTATGAAACCGTAAGTTTTTATCGTGCTTCCGTTTGCGGCACATAAATCGTAGTTGACAGGAGAACGACGATCTCGAAGGAGACGACGAGGAAAACAACATAAATCAGAACCAGTATCAACTGAAAATTTATGTTTTGAATTTTTATCAACTACAACTAAACGGCTACTGGATGAAGAGCAGTCAGACGCCGTCCTCACGGACTGCTTTGGTCGTTTCCCAAAAAAATTGCAAGGTTTAATGCACTTTTTAGCATTTTGCTGATACGTTTTGTGATACCAACAAACTTGACTTGAATGTTGGTTAGAATAGTTTCGATTGCAAGGTTTATTCTTCTGTCTAAAATTGCGATTAGAACTGCGAGAACGTGAGCGAGAAGTGGACAGCGCAGCAACTTGTTTTTGTAGATCAGTAATAGCATTTAAAAGTTTAGTTTCTGTGCCTTTCTCGTTAAGTGCTGCACTTACAGAGAATGTTGGATTGCTCGGAGAAACTTCGACGATTTTATCAGCAAGTTCCGCAAGTTTATCAAGCGCAAGCTCCGACTGCGTTGTGAGAATAGCACGAACATTGGATGGAAGTCGTTGTAACCAAAGTTGACACAAAAAGCTATCTTGAGCGATGGTAGCACCAGCGAGAGAACGAAGATGACGAAGAAACTGCGACGGTTTCCGATCGCCAAGTTCTGCCTCGCTAATCAATTGACGAACTCGTTGTTCCTCAGACTCAGACAAACGTTCAATTAATTTTGTGCGCAAAAATGTGTATGGAAACTGAGCGGGAGGATTTGTTATGATATCCTCGACTTCCAGTGCAAAACGTGCGTCTAATTGAGAAACGATGTAGTGAAATTTGGTTACCTCATTTGTAATATTAGACAGCGTAAACTGAGAATCAGCTTGTGCGAACCATAAGCTTGGTTTGTCGGCCCAAAAAGGTGGTAATTTTACAGCTACCCGTTGCACTGTGGGATGATTTTCCGGGTAGTCGATGACTGGAGCTTGATGTTGTGGTTGCTGCTGTTGTTGTTGTAGGTGCGATAATCTCTGTAGTTGCTCGTTCTGCTGGTGAAGAGCTTGGATTTGACGTAGTAAGTCTTCGTTCTCCTCTCGTAGATTTAGAAGTTGACCTTCGTCACGATTCATCTTTCTCGTTGTGTTCTTCTGTCGGGGTCACCAATATAGGTAATAGATAGTGGTGGTGAATATTACCTATTTACATAAGCGTTATATATATATGTATTATATTTATTAACACTATTATGTATAACGTATAATATCTGACTCGTTGACAGATCTCTAAAATATATTGAATTTATAAACGTCAAGAATATCAATTATATTCACTACTTTCACTCACTTTTAATTTTATATTGATTCTAAACTATCTAGTCCTATCTCGATTAATAAATAAAGTCATAAAAGCTTCAAATTGTCAACCAAACAAGGTGTACTATTACACTGATTCTACTATTGTTCTCTGTTGGCTTTCTTTAGAGCCTAGACAATTGAAATCATACGTCTGTAACAGAATTTCAGAAATCCAGCAAATTACTGATCCGAATACATGGTATCACATTTCGTCTGCTGAAAATCCAGCGGATATTATATCTCGGGGCATGAGTCCTCAGGACCTCAAAACCTGCTCTATGTGGTGGCATGGTCCAGCCTTTTTATCCAAGCCAAAGGAATTATGGCCCAATAATACTCATATCTCTAATTACAAACGTAAAAAACTCGATTCTGAAACCCTAGAATTGAACCCTAAATCTATTTTGCTCATTTCTTCAAGATCGAATTTTTTATTATTTGAAAAATTTTCTGACTACAATAAACTGATTAATGTGACTGCTTACTGCCTACGATGCATTCAAAATTTAAAATTATCAAAACATACCCGTCAAATAGGACAATTAACACTTTTTGAACGTGAACACGCATTAACTACCCTCTAGTTACCGTAATTCAAGGTGAAACATTTTCTAAAGATTTAGTACAATTGAAAAACAAAAAGTACTTAAAGCCTCAAAGTAAATTGAAATCCTTGAACCCATTCATTGACAAAACTGGAGTTAAGCGAGTCGGTGGTAGACTCCAACATTCCAATCTTGACTATCAAGCCAAACATCCTATACTTTTACCAAAGAGTCACATTTTCACTCATTTAATCATAACTCACATACACAAAATAAACTTCCACCCCGGTACACAATCTACTCTCTCTTTTGTGAGACAAAAATTTTGGCCCATACAGGGAAAATCAGCTGTAAAATATTTTATTCATAGATCATAACTTGCTATAAACAAAACCCTAAAACTTTACATACTCTTATGGGAAATTTACCTGAACCAAGAATTAACCCATCAAGACTATTTCTTCACACCGGCATGGACTATGCTGAGTTTTCTATGATAAAAGATTCGAAATTGCGTAGCTGGAAATTCATCAAAGCCTATCTATGCATATTTGTGTGTTTGGCTACTAGAGCAGTGCATTTGGAACTGGTTACCGATTTGACTTCTCAAGGTTTCCTGGCCATGCTTAAAAGATTTGTCTCTCGCCGCGGTTTATGTCAGCACTTATATTCCGATAATGGCACCAACTTATTTATTGGGGCAAATAGCGATGTACGTGAAATTTATGAACTTTGTCAATCAACTGAATTTGAAACCGATGCCAAAAATAATATGATTCAATTTCATTTTAATCCCCCTGGTTCTCCGCATTTTGGAGGTTTGTGGGAAAGTGCGGTAAAATCCTTTAAACATCATTTACGTCGTATAGTATCTGACGAAAACCCCCTTACTTATGAGGAATTTTATACCTTTATGGTTCAGGTGGAAGCGGTGTTAAATTCTCGACCTCTCTTACCAATAACTAATGACCCTAACGACCTCGAAACCCTCACTCCTGGACACTTTATCACCTATATCACGGACATTCGCAGTCAAAAATGGACTTACTTGTGTCAGTGATGGAAATTTACATTATGTACCCAGCATTTAAATTATTGAAAGATACCGCAGTACTTTCAAGGGCGGCGGTATGAACAATCGTTTTTATCTAGTTCCTGTTTAAATATAGCCACCAGCCTAAGGTGCTATCACCATGGTTTTTTGACATAGCTGTCGAGATACAGTCCACTAATTTTGTATTGTCACGATAAATAAAATCAATAGAAAAAGCTATTAAAATAAGCTGTTTTATTTAACTAACCAAAGGATAAATATTCTGATCAAAGAGAAGAATCATATCCACACATAAAAATTAACTCTGATTTTTCAACCCATTTCAACATAATCAATAACTTTCACGATTATTTTTAAGCCATCCGGTTTATCAATTCACTTCAACTTAAACGAAGTATTGTCAAGTTAAATAACGTTATATAAAGTGCAACGGTACCTACATGCTTTTGTTTCAATATAACTTGCATAATATATAACTTCAAATGTGGTTTTCCGACGCGCAGAGCTACTTTCCAGTACAAGTAGTTTCCATAGTTTAATGTTCTGAATATGCATATAAAACTTGCTTCAGGCTTTCGGTTAATCCCTTCTCGCTAGGCCACACTTCCAATTTATGTATGTTATAATAGGAGCTTTGCAAATGCAAATGTCACGCTAAATAAAAGTTGCTATGTGTGAGTCACAAATTGCACTCGACAACCATTATGAGGATTGTCAGTAGGTATTTTGTTTGGAAAACAATGTACATTGAGCGAATTTCATTTGCCAATCTCTGTTGAAAAACCGTTGAAAATTTGCAAATTTTTTTCATTTCAACGACTTAATAGTTTATTATATACCCAGGTGTTGAAGACTATTATTATTATTGACCGAGCATCTTAATTATTTAACGAGTGACTTTGCCCCGAGCGGTATAAGGTGCGATACAATATTGCCCACTACTGTACCTTGATTTTTAACTAAGAGGAGCGATTTGAATTTAAGTTGGCATTTCTGCAGCCTAGTGATTGGTTCAATTTTTGCCCGTTTCACACAGCTTTTCTGATACAACTGACAACGATATTTGTCAGTTTTGAGATTATATGAAAATTTTTTGACAATTCCAAAAACCAATCAAATTTCCTCATTTTATATCATATGAACAATCTCAGCCAATCATGTCAACATTACACTGATAACAGACCATGGGAAATTATCACGTTGCTATGGATACATATTGATTTATTTCGATTTTGAAGTTTCGAATATTTAATATTTCGAAATGTCATAAGATTTTTTCGAACAATTATTGATGTCCTTGAGCTATTACTACTGATAATTTTTTACTGAATATAGTAACCAATCAAATTACTTAATTTTAAGTCATGTGTCAAATTTCATCCAATCACCGCTGTATTACAGCGATAATACCCTACATGTGGTGTTTTCAGTTTGGTGTTTATTTTTTATTAAAAATTAATTAAACGTCAAACTGACAACTGGATTAAAAATGTCGCGAATATTTGGTATTGCATCTAACGATTCAATTAATTTACCAATTGTACTTTTCACACCTGTAGTTTTGAATAAAAATGAATATTTGTTTGATTATAACTAATAAATTATTAAACGTCAGATTTACAATCAATTTTTTGATATCTACAAAGTAAAAAATTATCTTATCGAATACTCCTCGGGTCTTGATAAATACTCAAAATTTTGTCGTAGAGAATCCTTCAAGCGTGTTGCTCAAAGATAATAGCCCTCGGCCTTCGGCCTTGGGCTATTATCAAGCAACACGCTTTCAGCATTCTCTATGACAAAATTATCTCGGTATTATCAAGACCCTAGGGGTATTACTACTGAAAATATCATAATCTCAATCTTTATTAGGTACATATTTTTCACCTTTGTTGTTTTATTTTCAACTAAGTATTATATACCAACTAAGATTATTTATTCGGTTTGATGAAAAAATCTACTTAGGCTTGTTTTTTCTTGTTGATGATATAAATTTCCAGGTAAAATTTTAATATTGTAAATATTTCTACATCAAGTTTTACTCACAGTACAGTACATTATTAAGGTATTTCTCGATATCAAAGATTCTGTTGCTTCTAGTTCGTCCTCAAATGTGAATAGAGAAACATGCAGTAGCTCTTTTGTACATATTCATATAATCCAATTTGACATGAATTACTTATGATAACCTTACATTTTGTTTACAATAATTTCACACTTTCGCCATTGCCTGTGGCCAATGATGATTCAAATTGTAGACTTGCATTGATCCCTTATTGGACACAACACCTGCGAGCAGTATAATACGTATGTCATGTAACTGTCAATTAATTTGAAAAGTTTGAACACGACCCATCCCTCTTAATCTAGTAACTTCTAGTGGTGTAAGTGAGGTTTCTTAAAATGCTCCTCCTAGTTTAAAAACAAGTTATAGCCAAATTTAAGACAGAAATTGAAAATAATTCACAAACGCAACACGAGAAGCATTTACTCCGACGTCCGACTGACAAGTACACTGTAAGTTTTCGATATATTATCACAGAATACACCATCCCAAGAAGAAACGAAGCTTGTGCTATTTTACAATTCATTTTCGGAGTGCGCATGTCTGACAGTCGCCATTTTAAGCCTGTTATCTGACAATGACATGTGATTTTATTGTTTACCAAAGAATTTTCTTTGTTGTGAGCTTTTTGATTATTTACATATTTTTTTGTGTTTTGAACGATAATAGTATATTTCCTAACTAGTGCGGAAAGTTCCACTTTTCCGCACGCGATTGCAATTAAGTGAGGGAAAGATACTTTCCGCACGAGTTTAGGAACGCTATTTTTTATAAGAGCGTGCGGAACATGTAAAAATGAAGAAAACATATTGAAATTTCAATTTTTATTAAAGCATAAAGAGAAACTACATTCTATTCTACTACTTATGATTAATATTAATAATAAATTGGCAATTTGATGCATTCTGTAGGTTGATCGCTGAACCTATTAGTTTTCTTTGGTTCAAGATCGGTTGGTGAATCTATTGTTGCTTAGATTTCTTGTGTCGTGAGACTGGTTGTGACAAAATTGTTGTTGGAAGAAGTAGCCCCATATGCATGTTCTTTGTCGGTGGATAATATTTTGCTAGACATTTTTCTCCGCATTTCCGTTAATTCTTCTAAATACCCTTCAGCTTCGCCTGTCGATTTCCAGCCTCCCAATCTTTCTATACTGGTAATATATTCTCGACTATCTGCCGAAGACCGCCGAAAACTGTGGCCCGTATGTAATTCGGGGTTAGGAAGTTTCAGAAAAGTTGCAATTTCGGACGGATATTTACCGAAGCTATTCACGCCAACACATTGGACGGTACAGGCTCCTTGTCTGTAGTTTACGAAAAATCTGTTGTGAGTATTTGGTTTTCTCAGATTTGCGTATTTTCGGTAGAGATCTAAGTATCTGCCGTCGTTTACATCATTTGAAATGACAAAACTTCTGCTGGTGTTATTCTTCGAGTCTGGTATTTTCACAATCAAAAGGCACTCCCTTTCTTTAATATCATTAGTGGTGATTTTTGTGAGTTCATCACGACGACATGCGCCGGCTAACCCAAAAATAGTTGCTACTTCTATTAGAAGATATGTCTTCTATCTTATCTTGATAGGTAATTTCAAGCAGCAAATATGTTAAAGACAATCACAAGTTTTTGTTGAACTTTTGTTTACGGACAAACCATTGATCTGACGAAAAAAGCGCAGGAGGCCGTTCTTATTGCAAAACACTTCCCCTACACTGGCCTAAATAGAGAAATTCAACTTCTCAGTTGGTTACAAGACCAATAATTGAAAACTTCACAGCTAGTAGTGGAAAAAAATTATTTGAACTCTACGCAGTTGGAATTTTCATCATAGTATTTTAATTTGATTAAAATGAGCTTTAGATCAGTAATGCATCACATCCAACCAATTAAAATCCTTTCGTGTATAGTATGATCAATTATAAAACTGAAAATATTCACTCTCGCCAAAGCTTTGAAGCATTTATCCGAACAATATGCTATGATGGTGCCAAAATGCTTTGGTCTTTTTATTATCTCCATCACGAGAACAGCGCCGGATTGGGGCAGCGAGGAGGTCTTTGGATTGCTTCATCAGCTCCTCAAGTTTGGGAATTATATAAAACAAAACTTATACTAATAAACTTCTCTGGATTCAATATGAGCAAATTTGGAAATACCGCTTCCAATATCGACTTTTTTTTATCAAAGTGAGATGATCAAGACGTTGTTGTCCCATCTTGTTCTTTAATTCATATACAATACCTTTTAATGTTGAAGAAGAACGTTCGCCACTGCAGTGATCATGCATGGATAGACAAGTAACTGCGCAATGTTATTCCGAACATGCCAAACCAGACCATAATCACAAAATAAATTAATTTTGCATAAACACATCTCTTCAAAAAGCTTCATATTCTAGATTCTCGGATAATAATGAGATGTTGAGATCCTTATTCTGATATTGTCTACACTTCACTTCTACGTCTATCCAATTATGGTTGATTGATTTCAAACTCTGCTATATGTTCATAAACATATTCAGCTAATATTCGATACATCATCGGTGTCCTTTATTTTTTTTGGTAGGGTTTTTTTGGGTTTTAAGGGGCATCTGTAACGTTATATTTGACCACTATCATTGTAATATTTAAATATCTACCGGACGGCGAGTAGCCAGTCCTTTTCTCCTATCAACATGTGATTCTCGTCGAAAACCTGTAGCACAGATCGCTTCAAAAGGCAAAATTTTTACATTTAATGTGCGACGAATAATCTACGTTGGTGAGGTTCCGTATACACTGATATTAGTCAAATATATCAATTCTTCTCTCCTATACAGAGATAGAAATTAAGAACACACTACGGATACGTAAATTCTTTCTCGAAGCGGAGCATGTGAACAGGAGAGGAATATATTATGTCGATTGCTCATCGCATGGTTCAATTTAATAGCGAGTAGTTAAAATAAGCTTTCTTTCTCCTGTGAACCATCAACCGATAAGGTTAAAAATTTTTAAATTTATTGTGAAAGATTAACCTCAAAAATTTATCTTTTCTAAGGTGCATTCAATGTGAATGGTAAGTTGCATTTAAGTCTATGCTTTTCCTCTTATGATTTTCGCTTTTATATTTTTCCCTTCTAGTGATAAGCGCCAGATACACACATACAATGATATTTTTTTATCTTGTTCTTTTCCTTTTTCTAGTTTTTCTTATACAGGTGATAAAAGGTTCACATGTATATAGTTGAAGTCTTTAAAATATGTATATTTAGTTAACTAATTAATTCAATCTAAATACCAACTTAGAATATTATATTTCCGGATTACATTTTTTCATTACAATTTTTTTTATCGCCTTCTGTGATTGAAATAAGTAATAAAATTGAGTTTTTATATTATTCAGATATTGTTTCTTTGATTTCTTTGATGAATGGAAATAAATAAGATTTCCTTAATAATTAATAATACCATATCACATTTCTTCATTGCTTCTTTTGTTTTTTTTATAGTAAAATACAGGATATATTTTTTTATGAACCACGTTCTTAAATGAATTTCTTAAACACTTGTAAAAACGAATTACTGCAAATATCCTGGATTTTACATGAAAAAGATTGTAACTATTTCTGATACAATGTATCTTTCTTAGCACTTACTGAGTACCTACTTACTGAGTACCTACTTACTGAGTACCTGGAGTTACCTGAGCCTTACTTAGTACCTGAGACTTACTAAGGACTTGCCTGAGAATTTGTACCTGAAGTTACCTGAGACATACCTGAGGCCACAAACTGAGTCTGGAACTTTGTACCTACCATCAGACACGTGGAAAATCAAGGGAAGTAACCAGTGAAATAATTTAAAACCAACGTGCTACAACACAAAAACCATCAATTTTTTTATATGTTCCTGTGATAATTTTTTTTAATCATTATACAACTTGTAAATTTAACAACGTTGTTCATATTCCTTCCCTTCCAACATTTCCAGGTTTGTTGATAGAGAGTGGTGAGGTGAAAAACAAGTCGACTAATATTATTCAGGGTGGCGCCCACTTACCTTTCTTGATTAACTTTAATTACATTTCTTAACTTGATTTATTAACTTATTAAATTCATTTCGTTTCTTAACTTCATTTATTATCTCATTAACTTCAATATAACTTCAATAACTTAAATAAAGTAGGATTACCCGCGAACCGGTAAGACTACTCCCTGAATTAATATTAGTTTGGTCTCCGAATTCACACCTGAGGTGCTCTCCACATTGAGTCGCCGTTGCAATTTATCTTGCCTTATTATTTTAAATAAATAAGAGGTAACAATCTACCAAATTCGACCTTGCACAATTATGCTTTGTATATTTTTTTGTTTCCCCACGTCCTCAAGTTTAAGTTCACATAACGAAAATTTTATTAGAAATATGAAAGCTCCGCAACATGTAGGTAGCCAAGCGGTCCAAGCGGATTTTGGTTCACGTACTACTCTATAAGCTCCGTCAGTACTGAACTGGGAGACCGCCGAGACCGGCGAGCGTTGTATCAACAATGGAACGGCACACGACTACCGAAGCAGAGAGACAATGTCAGTCATAGAAGGATAGAAAAGCGAGAGATGGATTTTTATCCGATATTTTAGTGGTAGCAACCGAATTTCAATAAGGAATTGTACGGTCATGAGTAATTTGAGGATTCTGAGGTTTTTATATGGTATTCATAAAGCTTCAAATTAGACTTCTTATCAATTAGTTTTTCCATTAAATCCATATTTAATTCTTTACAAGGGCTCAAACTTTGCTTAATATGTGTAATTACCTCATGATTCGTATTTTTTTCAACAAAATTTGGTTAGCATTTCAAAGTTTTTGTTCGATGAGAACTCTAAGTTCAACATTAATCTACATGATATATTTTTTTCTTAATTTTCAATACATCCATTACCTCAAAATTCTTTGCCAAAAATACTTCGATATTTTGTCAAATCGCTACCGATAGATTCCCCTTAAAGGTTAAATTATTGTAAAACAGTGTATTGATAGTAATCTAGCCAAAGAGCTGGTAGTCACTTTGACCAAAGTGTGGTGAAAGAAGACTAAGTTTCTCACATTTCACTCACCTCTCACCTCACTCCCATTTATTTTCCAATGCTCTACTTATTCTAGTGCTGGGGTAACATTTTTTTAAACACCCTCTAATGAAGTATTTTTCTAAAATGACTCTTCACAGCTGGATTTATACATATTACGATAAAAAGGACAAAAACAAAAC
>CAJUYH010010888.1:0-11692 GCA_910591685.1 Galerucella tenella
GTAGAATGTGTTGTAAAGTGGATCGGAGAATGCCGAGCTGCTGAGAACAGCGTTTTTAGGATGTTATTGGTGACTGCTCAACACTGGCTCGTATGGCTGCAATATATTCATCCGATCACCTTGGTCGCTTTTTATTTGGCCTCTTTGGGTTAGCAAGAGCATCACCAGTTGTAAATCTTTCATACAAACGATAAATTGTTTTCTTGGAAGGCGCACTTTTCACTTCATTTATTTTTTTAAAAGCACGTTGAGTTTTCACTATTGACTTGTTTTGTTGAATGTAAAGTTCCACAATTTCAGAGCGTTCGCGTGGCGTGTACTGTTCCATGGTAAAAATCTGCTTGGAATGACGCTTCAAACGCGGTATGTCATTAGTCGATTTGACACCGCTGTCAAAAGTTACAGTGTTGCCTGATGGGCGCTTCGAATATGGGCAACCTTGTATATGGCTGAGTGCAATGCCAATCTAAATGATTTGAACTGAAATGCGGTGTACTGTATGTTGAGTATCACTGACGCTACAGCGAGCAGTGATTGGTATTGAGTTGCTATAATGAGTGAATTGAGTAGTACTGATGATGATGCACAAGAATTTGATGTAATTAGAGTGAACGAGACATCAATGTAAAATAAATGGGTTACTATCTAATCAGTTAATCAGTGACTCCATATGATGATGTACACTAAATTGGAATGATAAGAGTCTTCGAGTGATTAATGTAATAGATATGATTTGTGCAAAGGTATGATGAGACAAGTAACCGCGTGGTCAACCGACACCAGACAATCCCTCGTGTTTTGCTCTTTCATGCAACTTCACTTTCACAATGAGCCGCCCGCTCATTGCGTTGACACTCATCGATTGATGAGAACTTGAATTCATTTGAGTCGCACTGTACTTGAGTTTACTTCATGAGCAGTATTGAGTTGCACAAAATAACATAAGAAACAAGTTAGAGATGTACACGTTGAGTCATCGATGAACAATGAATAACGAACTAATGGCATCCCCTTGAGTTTGGTGGTGAGTTGCAGGTGGGGTGCAGAGGTGGCCCCCGATGATGAATTACTCGAGTCATTGGCCGCGCATGGGTGGCATGATTTGTGATATGATTGATGAGTTGCAGGGTATCATCGCGCATATTAATTAAGGGCTGGGCGCATGACCGAGCTGTGCTGAGCACTTAAAATTAGGGCGCGAATAATTGCTGTCCAGGTGGTGCTGCTACTTAGTGTCAGTGACAGAACACATAGACACGTATAGAATTTTTATTAGTATACAAATGAAACACGTCTTTTTAAACACATATATGCGAAAGCGTATCTAAAGAATTATCATTTTGAAAATATTTAAAAATCAACTGAATACTGTTATCAACCCCAACACGTATACTAACATGTGCGAGTAACCGAGATCTCTACTTCTATTTTTGTTGGTAGCCTTTTTCGCGAGACGTAAGGAAATCTTACGTCTCGAGAAAGAAGCAAGCAAGTTCATACTTTCGCATTCCTATGATAGTGTGTGCGGTGCACCGCGAAAATTCACTGTCATCAGCTTTTTCTATTACGTCTAAAGAAGTATAACATCAGAAACAAAAATAATAATGGAATGAATTAAATATCATATACCTACCATATTAAAAATCATTATAATTGTCTGTTATTTTTTTCTATTCCATTCATAAGTGTATTTATTGGTAGTAATTTGCATTGGAGATAAATAATGGCTCATGTATTTTCTATTTATGTATATGATATCTGATAGAGTTCTTGGTTTTTCGAAGAGTTACGGAATCAAAATTTCGAAAAATATTATTGAAAAATTAAACAAAATTCAAGAGTGTAGTTTCATCAATTTCACAGTATTTTTGTTCCTAGAATACTTTCATTTATGTTTGGAGTTTTCGAAAAAAACTTATCCAAAAATTTTTGGGTTGAAAATCCATTTTGCGATTCTCGATTGAAGTAAAATCAAATAAATAGAGTATCTTTTAAACGGTAATTTTATGCCACTTATACAAATAATGTATTAGTCGACTCCACTTCCCATTTAAAATATTAGAGGTTTCTTGTACCCCCGCCGGCGGTTGGTGATGAGGGTTCAAAGTTGTACTTAAAATATGATTCCAACAAAAGAAAAATGAATGTGTAGGATCATTTCTGTTTTGAATTTTATGGAAAGACGTACGAAGTCTGTTCAAAAGATAAGGTGGATTTTGAATTTTTTCGAAAAGTATTTATTTATTCATCAATATCCATTTTGGCCCCTTCAAAGTAATCCCCTTCAGATATAATTCACTTATGCCGGCGCTTCTTCCAATCTTTGAAGCGCTTCTGAAACGCGCTTTTCGGTATGGCCATCAGCTCGTTCTTCGATTCTGACTTTATCTCATCAATGGTGGCAAAACGCTTACCATGTTGTTTTTGGCCAAAAATTCACGAACAAGCATTGATGTGTGAGCTGTTGCATTATCGTGATGCAGAATCCATGATTTGTTTTTCCACAATTCCGATCATTTGCGCCGTATTGCTTCACTCAAACGTTGCATAACTTCCTTGTAATATTCTTTATTAACCGTACGACCTGTTGGCAAGTACTCATGATGCACCACGCCATTGTAATCGAACAAAACAGTTAGCAAAACCTTCATATTTGATCGAACTTGGCGTGCTTTTGACGGTCTTGTCACTTCTGTCCGCTTCCATTGGGATGATTGGGCCTTGATTTCGACGTCATCACCATATACCCACGTTTCGTCACCAGTTATGACCCTTTTGAGCAAATCTGGGTCGTCATTGACATCCGAGAAAATTGCATGACATGAGCCGATTGATATGCCAACATCCTCTGCAACTTCTCTAATAGTGATTCGACGATTTTCCAAACCCATTTTATTCACTGTTTCAATGTTTTCTTCGCTTGTTAACGTGGTTGCACCTCCAGGACGCTTATCGTCATCAACATCTTCTCGGCCTTCTGTAAAGCGCTTGTACCACTTATAAACACTTTTTTGAGGCAAAGAAGACTTGCCGAATGCCACAGTCAACATTTTAAGTGCATTGAAGCACTTCATTCCATTTTTAACACAAAATTCAATACATATGCTTTGATCCATTTTTTTCAAAAGTAAAAAATCGAAGAACAAAAACGTGACTAACCTTTTCAGTTGTGAAAAACAAACTACTAATCCATAATGACTGATAATGCCAAAATATAATAAATATATGTGTACCAACATAACAAAAAAAATTTCGATAATCGAATGTACACAGCCAGCAGAAATTCAAAATTCACCTTTTCTTTTGAACAGACCTCGTATATATACGAGCTCGTATACAACGCGGCGAAAAAGTTTTCTCCACTCTTGCTGCTATGCTTTCGCCTTATCAGGATCGCACGGTATTTTGAAGCGCTCTCTCTCTCTCTGTTATGTGCATAGGTCTATCTGACTTCTTTTTTATGCTGTTCGTAATACCTATTTTCAGTATGTTTATAGCATTGAGCAGGTTGACGCGCTCTCTTTCAGTTACATGCGTGGGTCTATAAGGTATTTCTTTCCATACGGTTCATTTTCTTTCAGCTAATTAAATTCCTATCTTTATACATTGTTTCGAAATCTTATGATGATTTGGATGAATTTAATATGCTTCCAAAAAATTCGTGAAATCGTAAACATTATGAAATGATTTGTCGGAAAAAGGTGTTTTGACAAATAATTAAAAATTTTACTTTTGTGCTTAAGTATGAAAAGTATCCATTCAATTATTTGAAAAATCCTTCACCTTTCGAACTGTCAAGAGGGGTCCATTTTGACTCCCATCCATGTCTATCTTCGAAAAGTTTTTAATATTTTTAATTTTGGATTCATAATAATGTTATTGGACTCTATTAATATTTTACGTATACTCACATTTGATGAAGAAAAGATCCCAGTATTCATCAAATAAAAAATAGTAAGGCAGTAAAAATAGTATAGACCAGTATGTAGGTTCATTTAATTTTATGTATTGTGACGTCACACGTGTAATAAACACAATGAAAACGGAAAAGCTACCGTTATTTCAAAATGGTAACAATTAATCAGATTTGTTGTTGTTTTAATATTTAGTGTATTTTATGTATTTTGCACTTATTTCGAGCGAGCGGGTGGCCGACGATGATGTAGATAGCATTTGGTTCAAGTAAACGCAGGAACGTAGGTATTTATGGACCTCATCTGGCGCTACTACGCTTAGTCCGAAAAATTGAGAATTTCAACGGGAAGAACGTGGTTTTGTGAAATCACTGATCGCTGAAAAAGTTGTATTGGCCTATATGGATGATTTAATAATAATGGCCCAAAATAACCAAGACGCAATGAACAAATTGAAGAGAGTGGTGGACACAGCAAGAGACCATGGGCTGCAGATAAATTGGAAAAAATGCAGTTTTCTCCAACAAGAAATCGAGTATCTGGATCACGTAGTGTCAAGAGACAGGGTAAGACCAACTGAATCTAAGTATAAAGCTGTTGCAGGTTTTCCTTCGCCAAAAAATGTAAAGACAGTCCAAAGTTTTCTGGGTTTAACGGGATACCTGAGGAAGTATATACCGAACTATTCGTTGATTGCAAAACCATTGACCGAGCTGCTGAAGAAAGACGTGAAGTTCCAGTTTGGAGAAAAAGAGAAAGAAGCAGTGGCGAAACTCAAAGCCGCGTTGACCTGTGGGCCAGTATTGAGATTATTCAGGCATGGAGCTGAAACGGAACTCCATACAGACGCGTCATGTTGCGGGTATGGAATGGTACTGATGCAACGAGGTGAAGATGACAACCAGTGGCATCCAGTCTACTACGCGAGTGGAAAGACGACACCAGCCGAGGAAAAATACTCAAGTTATGAGTTGGAGGTATTAGCCATTGTCAAAGGGTTAAGAAAGTTCAGGATTTACCTACTAGGTCTGAAATTTAAAATTATAACTGACTGTCAGGCTTTTGCCATGACAATGAGGAAAAAAGATTTGAGTGCAAGAGTAGCAAGGTGGGCACTCATGCTAGAAGACTACAATTACGAAGTATGTCACCGAGCTGGAAAACGTATGCCTCACGTGGATGCATTGAGTAGGCATCCACTGCCAACGGTCCTGACCATTAAAGAGTGTGCCCAGGGAGTCATAACAAGAATAAGAAGAGCACAGCAAGAAGATGACAAGTTGATGGAGATTGAAAAGAAAGTGAAAGCTAACAGCATAGAAGATTTCACTGTGAGAAACGGGTTGCTGTGTAAAAGGTATCATGATGATGTTTTGATTGTTGTTCCAAAGTTGTTACAGATACAAATAATAAGACAGGCACACGAGCGAGGACACTTTGGAGTATCCAAAACGGAGGCAATGATTCTGGAGGATTATTGGTTCAAAGGAATGCGCCAGAAGGTGGAGCTCACCGTAAGGAACTGTTTGAGCTGCATATTGGCAGAAAGAAAGCAGGGACTACAAGAGGGATTCATCCAGACTATTGAGAAAGACGGGGGACCATTGGACACATTGCACATCGACCATGTAGGACCAATGGTGTTAACACAAAAACAATACGTGCATCTCCTAGTTGTAGTTGATGCATTCACCAAATTCACGTGGTTATATCCAACACGCTCATACCCATACTATTACCAAAAACAGTCAGCTGTTTTTGGTAATCCAAGACGAATTGTGACTGATCGAGGGACTGCTTTCACATCAAATGCATTCAAAGAATACTGCAGCGAAGAGCGGATTCAGCATATATTAATTACGACGGGGACACCCAGAGGAAATGGCCAAGTGGAGCGAGTTCATCGCACAATTATTCCACTTCTCACGAAGCTCGCAGCACCAGACACACATCAATGGTATAGGTATGTAGACCAAGTACAACAATTAATGAATAATACTATCTGCCGTAGCACACAGAGAGCACCATTCAAGTTGCTGACTGGAGTCAACATGAGAGTCAAAGAGAACCCACAGATTAAAGAATTAATTGAAAATGAAGTCATTGAGATGTTCGAGGAAGAGCGAGACGAGATGAGGGAAAACGCCAAGCAGGCCATTCACAAGGTACAAGCAGAGAATCGTCGAAATGCCAACAAGCGACGCAAGGAAGGCACGAAGTATGTTGCAGGTGATATGGTCGCTATCCGGCGGACACAGTATGGGCCTGGTTTGAAATTAAGACCAAAGTTTCTTGGACCTTACGAAGTCACCAAAGTCATGAGGCACGACCGATACCTGGTCAAAAAAGTGGGCAACCACGAGGGACCCCAAGAAACCTCGACTGTTGCAGACAGCATGAAACCATGGACCACCAATCTTGAGACGATGGATGAGGAGTAAAAGAGAGCAAAAAACACATACGACAATCTGGGGCAGATTGTATGTCAGGAGGGCCGAATGTGGAACTCAAAAGCCTAATGAGTCCAACAGGCGACAGACTGTCGCCTATGAAGACAATGGGACTTATGTGTATGAGGATAATGAGTTTGTTCCTTCGGCGTCACTGGGTTTTTCCTTTGACGTCACGAGAACTGACCATTGTCCAAAATGTCAGTATCAGCGACCCGATAAGAAAGCTGTATTTTCATACAATCCTTGCGATCTCCACCACATCACTGACCAATGGAGAGAGAGTAAGCCAAGCAGTCACGAGGATAAATAGCAACCAAATGAAAGAGAGGACAGTTAAGATTTGAGCGAGAACCAACGACGTGCTCAGAACATAGTAGCCCTAATAGAAGTTACAGCCAGACATTTTGTACACACTTACACTAATACTCTTCACTGAATAAACTACCATATATCTATACTACATTTTTACTACATGTATATATGTGGGATGCGGTAGACGACAAAAAATGGGTGCGGTGAGTTCATGTATATATCGTTGGTAACTGGACGAGTTTTTCAGCATTAAAACAGCCCTCTTATTTGAATACATACTTCACAAAAAATATATCACAATATATGACTGAGAAAAGAAAGGAATGTGGAACGGGGAAATGAGGACGCGAAAGTGACTAAGTGCCAGAAATAAGAGGAAAAGGCAGAGATAAAGGTGGAGGAAGCGGGAAAGTGAGGGTGAAGAGAATGAAAGAGCTGCAGGTCATTTGTGGGAAATCAGAAAGGAAATTAGACAAGGGGAGCGGAAACAAAAGTGGAAAAAGCAAAAAAAGCGAGAAAGAGGTTAGGTCGAGGCGCGGAAAAGGACAAGACAGAGGGAGAGCGGTCAGAAAGCGAGATGGGTAAAACAGTAGAAGGAAAAACAGCGGGACGACCAACTGCGGCCAACAAGTTGAAAGAGGTCGGTAACAGCCAGTTAGAAAATAGACAGATTCACGAGGAGCGCAGTGAGAAGCGAGAAAATGGAAACGGAGAAAATAGAAAGGACACTAGATCTGATCATGAAGGAACTTAAATGCATGAATGGAAAAATGGAAAAAAGCAAAGAGGAAATGACAGAGGAGTTTGACATGCTCAGAAAAGGGATAGCGGACAGTGATAAGAAATGGGAAGAGGAGAAAAACAGGATGTTGGGCCGAATAGAAGTAATGGAAGAATAGTGGGAGAAGCTGGAGAAGAAAGAAAAAAGATGAGGAGTGGAGAGTAAACAAGAAGAAAGATGGGAAATAGAAAAGCAAAAAGTGCAGCAGCAGCAAGAAAGGATACTGGCGGAAATAGAAAAGATGGAGCAAATGAAACTGAGGCAACTAAAGGCAGAGAAGAGAAACAACATTGTAATAAAGGGAATAGGGGGGGAACGAAAGAGAAATGATGGAACTTGCGGAAAAGCTGTTAGAAGAAAAATTCGGAGTGAAAATATGCAGAAGAGAGAAAAAGACAATCAAAGAATGAAAAATGTGATGCAGAAGGTGAGCAGCTACTCAGGATCTCGGAAGAAGAAGGATGGTTCATACTGAACGGGAATGTAAAGGAGGATGAGGAAGGGAGCTTCACGTTCGTGGCGGAGGTGGGGCATTCTGTGATAGATTACATTTTAGTAGAAGTAGAAAATGCAGATAAAGTAGAGGAAATGAAGGTAGTAGACAGAGTGGAGTCAGACCACATGCCGATATTGTGTAAGATGAAAAGCAGTGTGAAGAAAAAGGAGAGTAAAGTAGGGGAAGAGAGGAAAGAAAGAATAGTTCGGGACGAGGAGAGCAAAAGCAAATACCAAATAGCAACAATGAATAAAGGTTTCAGTAACAGAAAAGAAATAGAAGAAAGCTGGAAGGAAATAAAAGAAGCAATACACAAGAATATGACTAAGAAAGTGTGGAAAAATAGAAGAGAGTGTAACCAAGGCAAATGGTGGGGTAGAGAATGCAAAAAAGCGAAAAGAACAACAAAAAAGGAGTTAGGGAAGTGGAGAAAGGGGATAGTAAGTAAAGAGAGATATATCAGGGAAAGGAAAAAGTTAAGGAAACTAAGCAAAGTGAAAGAGGAAAACAGAAAGAAAGAGATGCTAAAAGAGATAAGGAAAGCAAAGACAGAAAAAAAGGTGTGGGAATATATCAACAAATACCGTAAGACAAGAGAAGGGATAAGCGAACACATCAAAATAAGGGAGTGGAAAGAACATTTTTGCCAACTGCTGAGAGGAAAAAAAAGGAAAGTGAAAGAAGTTTGGAGAAGGGAAGGGGAGGAAAGGGAGGAAAAAGAAAAAGAACTAACAGATGAAAAGATAAGGAAACAGATAAGGAAGCTAAAAAAGAAAAACGCAGCAGGCACAGATGGAATTCCAAACGAGGCATGGATATACATGCAAGGGAGGACAGAAGAGAAGGCTTGTAAGATAATGAAAAGAGTGTGGAATGGAGAAGGAATGCTAAAGGAATGGAGGAGTAATTGTACCGCTATTTAAAAAAGGAGACAGAGACAACGCAAAGAACTACAGAGGGATAACACTGCTGAACACAGCCTACAAGGTATACGCAATGGTAGTGAATAAAAGGCTGAAGGAGGACATAAAGGAGAAAGAAATTTTACCGGAAACTCAAGCCGGATTCAGGAAAGGAAGAGGGACAATAAACAACATATACGTACTGAGACATGCGATAGAGAAAGAACTGGAAAAGGAGAAAGGAAAACTATATGCGTTTTTTGTAGACTTGAGAGCAGCGTTCGACAGAGTGAACAAGGAGGTGTTATGGGAAAATATGAAAAAAAGAGGGGTGAGGAAAGGACTGCGAGTAAGAGTGAAAGAGATATATAAGGAAACAATAAACAGAGTGAGAGCTAGAGACGAAATATCGGAAGAGTTTTGGACTGAGGAAGGGGTAAGGCAAGAATGCCCTCTGAGTCCAACATTATTTAATCTAATGATGGCGGACATAGGGGAAGAAATGAGTAAGGGACAGACAGGAGGTGTGGTGGTAAGAAACGAAAAATTCTGGAGCCTAGAGTATGCAGATGATATGGTGCTGTTAGCAACAAGGGAGAGTGAGCTAAAGGAGATAATGATAAGGCTGGAAAAATAACTCAGGAAAAAGAAATTGAAAGTAAAAGGAGATAAGTCGAAAATTGTGGTTTTCAGGAACGGAGGAGGGGTAAGAAAGAGGGCAAACTGGATTTGGGGAGGCAAAACAGTGGAAGCGGTTAATAAGATCACGGACTTAGGATATAGATTCCAGAGCAACGGAAAAAACAGGGGGCACATAAAAAACAGAGTGAAAAAAGCAGTTGCAGTAATGAAGCACACATGGAGCATAGGAGAAAGATTGTTTAAAAGTGATTTCAAGAGAAGGATGAAGCTATTCGATAACTTAGTAATGAGCGTAATGTCATATGGGGCGGAGATATGGGGGTGGGATGAGGTAGAGGAGATGGAAAGAATACAAAAAAAATACCTAAAGTAGACACTAGGACTAGAGAGGAGTACGCCGGACTGTGTCCTAAGGAGGAGACGAAAAGGTCAAAACTGAAGATAAGGTTCATGAAGTTAGCGACAGAGTATGAAAACAGAATCGAAAAAAGAGAAGGGATAGTAAAGGAATGCTTGAAGGAGAGAGAGAGAGAGAGAGAGGGAGAGAGAGAGAGAGAGAGAGGGAAAAGAGGAAGAAAGAGTATGGGAAAAAGGAGAAAAAGGTTAATGGAGTGTGGGATGAGCCAAAAAGAGGTGGAGACGATGAGAAGAGACAACAGGTCAGTCGGGAAAGAAACAACAACGAGAGGAGTGAATATTCAAAGACAGAAGCAATGGAACGCGATAGAAAGACTAAGGTACAACAAAAGATACAAGGAGATACACACGGGAGAGGTACCGAGATATGTAACGAAAAAGAACTGCATGGAGTTGGTACCAATAGCAAGGGCTAGGTGCGGTACGCAGGAAAACATAAACAAGTCATGGATAAACGGGAAAGAAAAATGGTGTGAAAGTTGCGGGAAGGGTCAAGATTCAATGGAACACTGGAGGGAAGAATGTGAAGAGGTACGGAGAACGAGTCTACAAGTAAAAGAAATATTAAATGGTGAGGGAGGAAGAGAGGCGGCCAAATGGCTAAAGGAGATAGATATGAAAAAAAGGGAAGCAAGAAGGAAGAGAAAGGAGGAGGCAGAGAGGAAGGGAAAGACTGACAAATCAAACAAGGGAGGTGAGGAAGACAAGAAAAAAAACAAAAACAAAAAATTTAGGCAAGTAGACTTGCCCGGTACTTTTCATCATTATTGTTGTTCGATCGTATAAATGATTTAAATAATAATATCATAATTGAATTTTTTAAGTTATAAAAATTTGCGACCCAAACAAACGAATGTTTGAATTAAATTATTGGGTTACTTAAACAGGTCATGTGCCTGTTTTGGTATTTTCATCGATGAAAAGGGATTCTCGGAAGTACAAAACTCTAGCAAGGTTTGTTGAGATCGGTGACGCGTTACGCGTCATCAGAATGCAATGTACGTACTTTTATATGTAATTTTCCCACAATAGATAAAAACGTCATTTTCTCACGACATAAACGTCCGATCGAAATGAGACATAGCAACTTATCATCCCCCGAACATTCTTATGCTATGGCCAAAATTTCAGACTTTTTTATCAAGCCACTCCTGAGATCACGTGGCTTCTATTTTTATTGCATGTGTTACCTCAATAAAAAACACATATTTGTTATCTCCGGTCAAACTGAAAGTCATATCGAATTATGATGTCACTATTTATAACCCCCCCCGATACCCTAATGCTGTGTACGAATTTTCACATCTTTAGGACCAGCCACTCCTGAGATCATGTGGCTTCTATGTTTTTCGTCACATAAATTCTATAGAATATGCATATTTCGTTCGAAAACGCATATAATTGTTATTTTACGGCGAACGGAAAGTCGGAACAAAATTTAACATAACAATTTATTGTTTGCTCGATAACAATTACCTCCTTATAAATTTTTAATTTGTTTGGTCTAGCAGTTTTCGAGATACTCCCACTATATAAATAAAATATTCGTCCATCCGCCCGCTGAAAAACATGTTTTTCATGTACGTGACCTTCGAAAACATGAAATTCTTTTTTATATTATTCAAGGAGGCAATTCATTGAACATTAATATTAAGTTTTTTTATCCGTTATTTCAATTATTATTGTTGAAAAATGCGATTACATGCGTTATTTTGACGTTTTCAAATCGGACGAAACCAATACTTTCTTATCACTAACTGATGAAAAGTAAAAAG
>CAJUYH010010889.1:0-11692 GCA_910591685.1 Galerucella tenella
TCTTCGGAGTCACTGTCATGGCTCCTGGGGACACAAGCAGGCATCCATTGAAAAAGGTTGTGGCCTTTATTGAAGGGCTCGGCTCGGCTTATAATATTTATTGTTACATCCACGAACTACACACACACTACCCGTTTTCTTCTTTTTAATGGTATCCATTGCAAAAAAATGCTTATAAACTATAAAAATAATACCAAAACCCCGTAAAAACATAAGCTGTAATAAATAATTTTATTCGCAAATTCACCACTGGCACTTTGGTTGGATCTAGCACAGGGGGTCTATTCACTAACAGTGAGAGCTCCTACGAGAGTACACACTTATAAAGTGCGCATGCGGGCTATATCATAATTTGCAATTTCGAGAGAGCTCGCATGCGCACTTTATAAAGTGTGCACTCTCGTAGGAGCTCACTGTTAGTGCGAATAGACCCCCTGCACTGGCCGCCGGATGAGATACTCATCCGAACGACCGAGTTTAAGAAAAAACAGCATAAAAAGCGTCTTACTTCAATAAAAGGTAAAAAATCTTGATAATGGAGTGTCATATCGAGTTCAACAAAGAGTACCTTTTATGTAGAAAATTTAAGAAAGAATTGCATACAAAAGTCTTCAGGTTTAAATACAAGGTGTTCCAAAAATATGGTACAATAAAAGTTTACGAACCTCTCGTACCACGCCACTGGCTTATTGGAATTTGACATAATTAATATCGTTGATGTGTTTTGAAAAGACAATAACCTACAAAAATTTTTAAATTTGTACTTCCATCCCCCGAGAAGATATGAAATAAAATGTATATTTTTTCTACACCTTTAAACAGCCTGTATCTCACAAACTAAGAAGGTTAGAGAAAAATTACATTTGGGTATTTCAAATATTTCTTAACGATCTATCATGCCTCTAATTCACGGTACGTATTTACAGGACATCCCGTACATATAAATTAAAATTCCGATAATTCCGTATTACTTATTGTCTAGAATTGGGTATTCACTTAAATTTAGTGAAATTACTGCGGCTTTCGTTGACAACAATGGACCTTAACTCCGGAACTTCATCTCAATAACATCTCCTGTAAATCGTCCTTTCCAAAACAAACAGTAAACACCTCAGGTCCAATAAACTCCATGTATATATATCTATGGATCTATCCAAGTAATGCATAATAATATTTTACATAGTAATACAATACACATCTCGGAAACGTTTCCAAGATGAACCACGGTTAGATTTAAATTGGATTTTCGGGATAATGTATGCAAGATAAATATGTTTACGAAATTGGGCTAGCTATTTTTGGAAAAGTAGGTGGGCTAGACGAGTATTGGGAGTGGAGATATTTTTAATAATTTTAAGTGACAATGGCCCTTTTCAGTAATTTTTTTATTGGTTTAAATTAAAGTATTTTATGAAAAAATGTCCCCTTATTTTTTTATTTTTTTTTTGGAGCTCGATTTCTATCCTAAAAAAATTATTAAAAGTATGGAGGGCCGCGCGCGGTTTGAACGTGACGTCACTCCTCCCTCCTTCGTGACGTCAAAGAGCTTACGACCTTGAAAACGACAGACCGTTATTTCCATAGGTTTTCTAAAGATTGCTTACCTACTTTTTGATTTTGACATCTCATATAACCTCGAAGTTAATATAGATATTATCTTTCATTTCGAATGAAAAAAGTTGGTGATGAATATAAAAAACGAACAAACGTAGAATTGGCACATGAAATAGGAAAAGGTATAGTGCAAAAAATTAAGGAACAGAGGATAAAATGGTTGGGACACATATGGAGGGCAGGTACAAAGTCAACAATATTTGCAATGATGGAATGGAAACCTTGTGATAAGCGGAAGAGAGGAAGACCTAAAGCTACGTGGTTACAGGAAGTTATAAGTAACCTCAATAGCATAGGAATAAGGCAGTGGAAGGAAAAAAGAAAAGATAGGAAGAAATGGCGTCAGATTGCAGAAAAAATATAAGGAAATGAAGGAAGAAAAGGGGATTGATCCACCCCAAAAAAAGGATTTAGAGAGCTTTTTAAAGCGGCGCTACCCCCTCGGGGGTGTTAAGCCAATATGTATGTATGTATGTATTTCGAATTATTTGTTTTTGTTGAAATAACAATATAAATTGCCCAAGCAAAATATTCATTTATGTTCCTCGAGATGGAAACAGACGAAAATCATGGTTCGAAAAAGCGAAAGCTCAAAGGAAGTTGGCCAAAACGAGGATATTTTAACCTCGGCCGTAACCGTAGCAGCAATTGGCTAGCCATTTTCACAAATACTGCCAACATAACTCCAGACTTAATGACGTCACTTGTCCCAAGGTCAAACGCGTGTTCAAATTACCCCAATATTTGTTTAAATTTTCATTCAGCTTTGTGACATGTATATTCAAAACAAAGCTGCACAAAGTGAAGAATTATCCGTGAGCTTTCAAATAAAATATTTGTTTTGAGAATTGAGCATCCACTGAAAAGGCCCATTATGTTGAAGAGGAGTTAGAGGCATAAAAATGTTCAAATATCATCACGGAATTTTCGAAAAAAATGTATTTACATCTTAAAAAGTCTTGTAAATAACACAACATTTAGAATTTTGAATTGAAATTTGGGAGAGTACTCTCAAAAAATGGAACTACTGGGCCAACGCGCTCTATTAAATACGACAATATTACTGGAAACTGTAATAATACTTTATAAAAATAATTTAATAAATTTAATTACGAGTTTGACAAATTACTTTTTCTCCTAGTGATTCGATTGATATTAAAGGCCAGTCATTAGCTTGTACCACACTGTATATCTATAATCTTCCGCTAGCTTTTGCATGTATGTCTGTATGTATTTTGGGGTGACATTCACTGAGACCTAAAACATCTATTGTGCCCCCTTACTTCTACTCACTTTCTGAGGAGAGTCTCAGAAACTAGTAGTTATTTGCAGGCTTCAGCTTAGGTGAATGTTCCTCTTCTATCTAGTAATCTCCCAGATGCAGTGCTCTAGGATTCTGAAGTGCTGTGCAGTTGGAAAGTATGTGGAAGGAGGTTTCTTCTTCCATTCCACAAAATCTGCATTCTTCTTCCTCCACTATTTTGAGCTTTTTCAGATACCCATTCAGGCGACAATGTCCCGTTAGGATCCCTGTTAAAACTCTTAGCGCAGTTTTACTTTGACTCATGCATTCATTTGATCTCAACAGGTTGTAGTCACCCAGAAGAGTCTTTGATTGTATAAGTCCTACTAGATCTTTCCAATGGTCAGATCTTCTCTTTTTCTCGGCTTTACCTATTTCTTCCAATATTACATTGGGGCTAATTCCGCAAAAGGGTTCAGGCTCCCAGAAAGGTATTTCAGCCCCCTCTCTGCTATTTCATTTCCTTCTATTCCAGTGTGTCCTGGAATCCATAGTAAGGTGACTATATTGTTCTCGCCTATAACTGTATTTGAAAATCAAGAGAGAGTAAATTCCCAGAAATGTTTTGCAGTTATCAGTGTTAAAGGCAGTAAACCATAGACGTGCGTTTTCAAAATTAAATTAATATGGAAATAGAAATATTTAATTTGTTTTAGTTATTTATACCTAGATTACCAATTTTAGATAGATAAACATAATTCGTAAGTAGTAATTTAATTTGGGTAAAATGAAGAAAAAGTCAATATTATTTTAGGTATTTTGTTTTAGGCATATGTTTATTTACAAAATATGTATATAATAAGTACAGATAATTACAATTATTTATAAATTAATATGAGGAGCTAAAAAAACAATTAAGTAGGTATATGAGAAAAAAAGAACCAACCGCAAGGATAAAATTTGACGAGCAAGATGCAAAAAATACGACAATATTAAATCTTAAAAAATAAAAATCTAAAAATAAAATTAAAGTACATAAATTAATAATTTTAAAGTTATGGTTCCTCGCACTCTGTGTCAGAAGATTCACCATCTGATTCTAGAGAAATTACAATGGGCTCTATAGTAATATCAATTATGTTATCTAGCTCCCACATTTTTTTTTCTATAACGTGTCTAATACATTTTTGCCAATTTTCACTTGTTACTTCAGATATTGCCTTATTGAAGAGATTTTTAACATCTGATAATTTAAAAGTAGTGTTATTTCTGGCAACATAACCTTTAACTTGAGCCCATATCAATTCTATCGGATTCAGCTCACAATGGTAGGGTGGTAAACGAAGGATTTCAATTTCTCGTTTTTTGGCTATCTCCTCAATATTATATTTTTTATAATTTTGCTTATGTTTTTTAGCAATAGTTAACAATTCTGCCCTCAGCATTGTATTGTCAAAGGCTAAATTTTTAGAAGATAACCATTTTGCAATTTCATCCTTTTTCCATTTAGTGGTTGGTAAAGGTTCAAGTAATCTGGAGTGGTAACTTGCATTGTCCATTACAATAACCGATCCTTTTGTTATGAATTGAATCATCTGTTCAAAATATTCCTCAAACACGTCTCCATTCATTTCTTCGTGATAATCAACGGTTTTTTTATTCAAATAAGAGTAAACCATTCTCAAGAAAACCGTTTGTACTGCCTATATGACAAATAATTAATCTTTTACCTTTTCCTATAGGTTCCTTAAAACCAGTAGTATATGCTTCTAGAAAAGCTTGATGGGATGATTTTATATTTTTGTCTTTCCAAACTCTTCCTACACAATGTCCTTCATTAACCCATGTTTGATCTAAATAATAAATGTTTTTATTTTAAGCTTTAACTTGTTGTATTCTTCTGAGGTACTGTCTTCTCCAACATACAATTTCTTCAGAATCAATTAGCATTGAGTGTCTGCCCATTTTTTCAAATTTAAAGTTTAACTCATGTAACATTTTCCATAGTTTATCCCGGCTTATTGTGGGTAAATCAACATCATTCGTAATGGCTTGCAAAACTTTATCTAAAGTTGGTATTTGCTTGTTTATAAAAAATGAGTGAACAAGCTTACGAATAGCATTTTTAAAAAACTCGTCCACGTTGACTTTTAATAGTTTTGGTCTACCTGGTTTCGGCTTAGGTGAGGTTACTCCACCTGATTTTTCCTCCTTTAGAACTCTATATATTGTAGATTTTCCATATCCCATTGCCTTAGATGTTGTTTCAACTACACTGTCAATAGTGTTTGAGGGATTTTGATGTTTAAAATAGTGGTACACATTCACTACAGCACTCTTTTCATTGAGCGATAAATGGTCTAGTTTTAATTTTTTCACTGGCGTATACTCACAAACTGCTTCCATTTTTAGTCACTACTATTTGTCACGTTTATCGAAAATCAAATAACTGCATTTCTAGAAACTTAAGCACTATTTAAGTCAAAATATCTGTCATTAGAAGCTGTTGCCATTCGGAGGTCGTTAAATAACAATTATCCCTTTCTAATCTGGTTACGCCTATGACGCACGTTAATCCTCTTAGGCCTACTGTAGTAACAATGAAAGATCATAAAATAATGTGATAGTCCAAGAAATTTGATAAATTTTGTATTGAAATTAACAAAAACAATTTAGAATGCATTACAAATAATGAAGTTTTACCGCACGTACTGTACTATAGTTTTGCATACCGAATCAGTTTTTATTTTGGGAATTTACTCTCTCTTGATTTTCAAATACAGTTATAGTTTGTTTAGGAATTCCCACACCATTTTGGAACTGATTAAACAAGAGCTCAGTGCTCAAATTTTTGCATAGTTTAACTAGTTAAATTAAAACTATTCTATCATAAAATTTTCTTTAACCCAGTTTTTCAAAATTTCTATTAACTTCGGGATAAAACTTTCTCTTTTTTTAACAAAATTAAGAACAATCCAAATAAATACGTCCCTGTCTATAAAAATCTTCCACATATTTTCCGAAGCAATTCAACTTCATAATTCAAATTCCAGTCCTTTTCACGATGAACCCTACTTCTGTTATCTTTTACAATCTATTCTCAACGTCCCCTTGCTGGATATTTTTTCCTTTCAAAAATATTTTTATTATTAGTTTATCTGGATTTAATAAGTGCACAAAGGACCCTTTTGATTGAGCGCTATTGCTTTCGAATACCAGTTTATACTTCCAAGATGATTTGCTTATCTCTATCGTGACACTACCTTGAGGTTTTCGTGAGATATAGGACCAGAAAGTTGTTTGAAAATTAATAGGCCAGACGACAACTACAAGTAATTAACAATACGGCTGATTAGATGAGATTAGATTAGAAAAAAAATCGAAAAACTTTTTTTTTTCGAAATTTTTCAATATTTCACGCCTGGAGGAAGGTAGTGAAAATAAAAAATACCACCATGTAGGGGGCGTGTTTTGCAACAAAAAAGGTTTCTTGTGCTTCTTTCGTCCGAGCAATGGTTTGTCCGGAAAAAATTCGGTAAACTAAGTATGTGTTCCGCATCCGCGCGACTTTATTTTCTGAAGCGCGGCGGAGTACATTATAATCTATTGTACGGTTATAATGTAGATATAAATAATTGTATTATAGGGCGTTTTGGAGAGGGAAGTGTCAGCTCTAAGATGGCATTTTTTTGTCATAGCACATAATCATTTTTAGCAAATATCTTATATTATAATATAAATATTATATTCTAATAAAAAACCAAGTACCTACCTCAATAAAAAATATATTATATAATTAGGTGGCATTGAAACAATTTTTCGAAGGATGGAAACTGTTATTTAGGAGGTCTGTTCCATAGATAAAATTTACGGATAATTAATTTTTCCTAATTACGAAATACGGCACTTTTCATTATTTTGTAAATTTTAGGAATCATGAATTTACAAGAAAATATATACAGTGCTTTTCAGATAAAAGTATCCACCTTTAATAACTTTTGTAATACTGGTATTTAGAAAAAATCCAAAAACACGTCAATTTATGTTGGAAGGGGCAAGCATTATGTCTTATTTAAACTTACTGGAAAAGCCACCCCCTCACCCCTAGCAGCATCCCCTTTATTTTTTTAAATTACTTTTCATATTTTTTATGTAAAATTTGAATACTCCTCTTTGAGCTGATCTCAAAAATGTATAATACTTGTAATACTTATTTGCCTGTACTAAAATGGGTTGTACAACAGTTCAAACTCTTTAATCTTTTTAACTGTGCTATTTATTATGACGTTACAAAAGTGTTCAAAATGAGTACCATTCACTTCCATACAATGGTATAATCTATTTTGAAATGCCTCTCTGACATTGCTTAATACGGCTGGATTTAATTGTCGACATTCATTTTCTATCCTCTCTCGTAAATCATCCAGAGATTCTGGTTGGGTAGCATAAACTTTTGTTTTTAAATACCCCCATAAAAAGAAGTCTAGGGGTGTTAAATCCGGTGACCTAGGTGGCCACTCCATCATCTGCCCCCTTCTACCTATCCAACGAGCGGGGAATGTTTCGTTTAAAAATTGTCGGACAGGCATAGCATAGTGTGGGGGAGCTCTGTCTTGTTGAAATACCAGTAAATCTTCGGAAAGGTTATCATCATTTTCTATTATTGTTGTAATACGTGGGTCAACCCTTTCCCTGAGTAACTCAAGATATGATTCACCATTTAAATTTCCGTTGATGAAGAAAGGTCCGAAAATGTGGTCACCTAGGATACCACACCAAACGTTTAACTTTTGGGGATGTTGTGTATGGAATTCACGCATAATATGTGGATCACTTTCAGCCCAATATCTACAATTATGCCTACTTACTAAGCCATTTAATGTAAATGAGCATTCATCAGAAAAGCAAATATTGTTTAACAATTGTGGATTGTTATTGATAATTTGCGTCATTGATTCGCAAAACTCTAGACGACGATCAAAATCATCTTCATTCAACTCGTGCACCAACTTAACTTTGTATGGGTGGTACTTGAATTTATGTAGAACTCGGAAAACTGTAGAAGATGAAACACCGATCGCTCTACTTATTGTTGACAACGATTGGGGTTGTTGAGCCTCTAAGCTGACTTGCCCTAAAATTGCCACTTGGATTGCTTCGTTACGAGTCCCTCTCGCTTATGCACTTTATTGCAAACAGACCCTGTTGTGGTAAATTTCTCCATCAGTTGAATTACATACTTATGAGTTGCATGTCTTCCATCATGTAATTCGTTAAATATTCTAGCAGCAGCTCTTGCACAATTATTATTTTGGTAGTATAAACCTACAATTTCCATTCTTTCTTGCAAAGAGTAAACCATTTCAGAGAAACAAAATAAATAATGTATCAAATTACACTATCAATAGTGACTACAAATTCTAGTTGACAATGTCAAACTTTAATAAAAACTAGAGTTTTTTGTTGTTTGGATTTTTTAAGTAGAATAAATAGCACAGTTAAAAAGATTAAAGAGTTTGAACTGTTGTACAACCCATTTTAGTACAGGCAAATAAGGTGAAAGTAAAAAATAAGTAAAATTTGTGCTCTTAAAAGAAAAATTGTTTATCTCATAAACAAACCACTTTAACCTACAAGTATTATACATTTTTGAAATCAGCTCAAAGAGGAGTATCCAAATTTTACATAAAAAATATGAAAAGTAATTTAAAAAAATAAAGGGGATGCTGCTAGGGGTGAGGGGGTGGCTTTTCCAGTAAGTTTAAATAAGCCATAATGCTTGCCCCTTCCAACATAAATTGACGTGTTTTTGGATTTTTTCTAAATACCAGTATTACAAAAGTTATTGAAGGTGGATACTTTTATCTGAAAAGCACTGTATATTAAATACTGTAACTTTGAAAAAACTGGAGTAATTTTAATGGGGTTTGCGTAGAAATGTTGGGGAAACTTCTAAGATCAAGAATATATAATTACAAAATTAATTAATTTACATACATTTTTGGATTCAATGATTTTTTGTATTTTAAGCGAAAATAGCAATTTTTATAGATTCGGGTAGGAATCTTCTTTATCTTTTCAAAATAAAATTTGATACTTAGGTAATATAAAGATTAATATTCAACGAACAAAATGTATATAGTGAAAATGTATGAAAAATGATATATGTATGAATATATAATTTTAAGATATAATTTTTTTCATAAATACCTTTTTCAATAAAAATGTGTAAAAGTTAATTTATCACCTTTTATTTATTATTTACAACCTTAACTCTCACCAAAGATTGAAAAAAAATTCTGATTGAATATTTATATTTTTCTCCGCCGTGCAGCTGAGTCGCGCGGATGCGGAACACATACTTAGTTTACCGAATTTTTTACGGACAAACCATTGATCGGACGAATAAAACGCAAGAGACCTATTTCATTGCAAAACACTTCCCCTACACGGTGGTATTTTTTGTCTACCTTCTTCCCGGCGTGAAATATTGAAAAAAAAAGTTTTTTGATTTTTTTTTCTGATTTGGGAAATCGATAGACTGGTAAACTTTTTTTTTATATTAATCTACATACTTCAATTCTTATTATTCTCATTTTTCACTTCTTTTGTTCTGCCTTAAAAAATTTATTTACAAAAAAATTAAAATTCAAAACCCTTAACAGTCGTTACAATTTTACCAACATCCCCTTTTGAAGCGACTAAAAAAGGCGTGCTAATGTGCCCCTATTATACCATGACACCGTTTATTTGAAATTACACATCGTGGTAGGGCAAAGTTAAACGTCGTAACTAACACTGATACATGGTCTTGCACTTAGCCAAGCCACAGGACATTACAGGATACAGCAGGATAACAATACGACATTCGGGAGACAGTGTCGCGCTTGATACTATTTAAAAAAATTAATAGACAAAAAAGAACTTGAAATTATAATTATATGGATATAAATAATGGTTATTTTTCAGGTGTTTAATATTATTCGCTTTGGATTTTACTGGGTTTGTCTTACATATTTTGCGCCTATCAAAAAATATAAATTGGGGACATGATAGATCGTTAAGAAATATTTAAAATACCCAAATGCAACTTTTTTCTAACATTCTTAGTTTGTGAGATACAGGCTGTTTAAAGGTGTTTCAAAAATATAGTACTATAAATGTTTACGAACTCCTCGTACAACGCCACTGACTTATTAAAATTTGACATAATTAATACTGTCGATGTGTTTGGAAGAGACCTACGAAAAATTTCAAATTTGTACTTCCATCCCCCGAGAAAATACGAGAAAATATGAAATAAAAATGTATTTTTTTACACCTTTAAACAGCCTGTATCTCACACACTAAGAAGGTTAGAAAAAAGTTGCATTTGGGTATTTTAAATATTTTTTAACGATCTATCATGCTTCTAATTTACGGTACTTATTGTAGAGTATCTAAAAGTAATCTAATGTCTTTTTGCAAAATATTAATTAAAAAAGGATCCTTTCAAAATAAATTTGTTCCCGCACTGATCATCCCCGTTTTAGACTTTGAGCATAAATGTATGAAAACTGTACTACATGACTACGTCCTAAACCCCACCGCTTACAGCATCTTTTGTTAAGAAACTCCATAGCTTAAATTGTGTAACATCGAACATACAGGGTTTTTCTAAATTCATGCAATAAAAATATAAAATTATGATGCCACCAACTTCACTGTTTCTCAGATGACGACGATTAGGACAGATCGGATGATATTGGGGTGGTGGAGCTTGAAGAGAAATTCATTAAGTTCCTCGACATCACACAACCCTCACCCTAATAGTGACGCAAAATAACGAAATAAAAATTATTTGTCGTTTTTTTTTCGGTACCGATTTGTCGGTGGAATTCATAAATATTCTGTGGGATCAACAAGTTCCTGTCAAATAAAATGAAATATAGGGGCTGCTCCCCTAGTGGATCTATTATAATTGATATGGATTTATTATTTAAACACAAACATATACAGGATGGGATCTAGATATTTTATTCTTGTTTTTAGTTTAAAATATGGTTTATAATGTAAAATTTTTTCATCTACTATTCCAAATATTCATATAGGACTCTTTTTTTCTTTCTATGCGAGAACTTTTTAAAATCGTATCACTAAACTGTAGCGAGTCATCTCAGAGGAATAATTTTTTTTGAATATTTATTTGATAGTTATAAACATTTTTATTTTTCAATTAGTAAAATGTAAATTTTGATTTCATAGGGTAATATTTTTAAAAGAAATTAACGGAGAACGTATTTAAAATTTAAATTTTTCGTATGAATAAATTAAAAAATATTATTCCTCCGAGATGACTACATTTTATAATTACGATTATCAAAAAATATAAACAATACTTAAAAATCGAAAAATTATGTATGAAGTCTATTGAATAACTCATGAAAAAAATTAAATTGAAAAAAAAGAAATGAAAAAAATTATTTTAGCAGAGCGTGGTTTCGATCCACGGACCTCTGGGTTATGGGCCCAGCACGCTTCCACTGCGCCACTCTGCTCTTGGACTCCATGTTGTTATAACACAGTTTTGTCCATTACAAAATATTTCCGTGTTATAATTATTATTTCATTTAAATAACCCAATAATTTTCCCTTTCCAAATTGTATGTATTTAAATGTTATATAACCTATCAAACATATAAATTGTGTCAAAATACCTATTCATAGTTAAATGTATCTTTCTAGTAGTCTTGTAGTTTTTTTTTGAAAATTTTATTTTTCAATTTTTTCGACCCTTGTATCTTTTGTGAGCGATTTTTGAATATGGAATACGAAAGACTATTGGATTATTAACCT
>CAJUYH010010890.1:0-11692 GCA_910591685.1 Galerucella tenella
AAAAAAAAAATACGATATAAAATGAAAGATAGAAAGTGAGTGTAAGAAAGAAAGATAAGTGCTCTTCTTATTTACTTTTTTTTTTTTTTTCTTATTTTTTCTTTCTTTTTCTTCTGTTTTTCCACTTTTTTTCTTCTTTATTCCATTGCATCGCTTCACAACTGCGAATAATTTAGCTTTGTATGTCTATAGATTTATTCCAGGATTATTTAATTCAGTTTAATGATCGCGAGACTTTCCCCTGAGTCTTATCTTCTGGTGTCTTCCCATTGCACCAATGTCTATCAACTGTTTTCCCTCGTGTATGCAATACATCAGTGTAGCTGAAGTATGAAAGAAGATACGACACTTTTGATAGATATACTGTGAAACTTGATAAATAATTGCTATACAATGTCATTTAATCTATAACAATGTGTTCATTTTTCATATTAAATGAAAAAAAAAAGGTTTTTTTTTTTGTTTTTTCGTGTTTGTGATAAAGAAAAAAAAATTGCAGGATGTGGCTGTGATATTTGCGAGGATTTTTTTTTTTATCATAGTCCGGTTGTGATAAGAATATCACAATGTATGTTTGTGTCTCAACATGTATTATTATTTTATTTTTTCTGTATTGTGCCACATATCATCATATCACTTGATGTAAAAGCATACGAATTTGAATTTTGTATCGGTTGACAATTTGGCATTGAAGAAAGGTTGAATTATAAACATATGCCATATCGTCAATGTGTGGCCTATTTTTTCGTCACTTCCACGTCTTTTTATACCATCCACATGACCCAGTTAGTTTTATATACAGACTCCACAAAGGATTTTAAGACACATAAATAGTCATTCATGAGACTTCAAGTCTTTACTGTTTGACACAGGGTTTTTTTTTTTTTTTTTTTTTCTGTTATATAAAACATATACACACATAAATATAGATATGTATATCTATCAGAATATTATGTAGCGATAACTTGCCCTCTATACAATTCCATTGACATTCTTCCTTTTCGCTACATATATAAATGGTGATGATGAATATAATAACATTTTGAAAGGAAGTTATTAAGTCGGAATTTTACACAGCTCCTTAAACGCCAACGACATAATATCGTGACAAGACTATTAATCATCCATCCACCTTGATGTTAAAATGACATTTGAGTTTATATAATATACAGTGAAAACATAAAAAAAAAAAAATAATAAAACAGAAGAAAATAATGTGTCACTTTTACCGTACTTATTTTCATTATATAAATAATATAGTAAAATTATTTCATGTTATTTTAAATATTCAATATTAATGTGTGTGCAATATCTTGATGGTATGTCGATGGATGATGGGGGAAGATTAAAAAAATGATGAGCACGTAGTGAGTCATATTGATTGTATACAGCATCCGGGGTTTCCCTGGAATTTTTTTTTTCAATCACTCTTTCAGCATCTTCCTCTTTCTTATATGAGTCACCAGGTATACACACATTCACATACGGCAGATGCCGTTGTGCGTGCGCCATATATATTATTTCACACCGTTCTTTGAAGGAAGTTTACCAGTATGTAAATTTATATATATATATATATATATATTGTTATAATAAGAAAGAGTATGACGTGCAGCATGAAAAAACGCAAAAAAATTGCATCATTTTACTTTTATTAATGTACTGAACTTTCCCAGTTATTTTTTTTTAAATTTTTTTCGTCAATGCTTTTATTTTTTTTTACCTTCATTGATATATATATATATATATATGGACTAGACTTTCTCGTGACGTGGCTAATACAAATTACTATTTAAACGGTTGATTAGTTATTTACATTATGAAAATTCCAATGGAAATGGAAAAAAATCAAAATGAAAGTCATCGTCACACATCCATATGACTCAATACATTTTCTATATAAATATATAATTAGTTCAACTAAAAGTATTTTAATAATATACCCAAGTGTATGAGAATCATCACATCACGGTCATTTAATTATATAAATTGGCCGTGGTATAGGTATGAGATAAAGAAAAAAAAATATATTACAGGCATTCCTTTTTTTTTTTGGGTTTCTTTTTTCTTCCACGTTTTCCCTTTTGACATATGAAAAATATACATATAGATTGTTATTGACATTTTTACCTCGAATTTTATCGTTTGGAAATGCGCACGTGGCGACATATATATATATATATATATAAATATATATCAACCCAACTACCTACTATATCGCAAGAAAGAGGGTGAAAGCCATATCCCTTCACTCATCGTTTTACTGTGCACATATGTATCGTCTAGAAAATAAAAAAAAAAAAATATATATATATATATATAAGAGTGAATGAAGGAAACACAGACGGTGGCGAGTGAGAGAGCCGCTAATGCTACACTTTTGTTTCGCGTGGTATTCGCATATAGAAAAAGGGTCGTATATGTTTCATATTGTAAGCTGACATATGCACAATTAAATATATACAATGAGTATATCATTTTATATATAGAAATATACATACGTGCATTAATGTATTTTTTTGTACAGTCTCACAGATAATATTATACCAATTGTAAATATCACTGTTGGCCATATATATGTATATATATATTTAATATTGTTAATATTGCGATGAATTTTGTTACTGTTAGAGAGAAATAATAAGGGCAGCAGAATGAAAATTGCAAGTGTCTAAATATACATATTTTTATGTGGATCCTACGTAATTACATTGACTGTTGAATATACAATGCCAATGAGAATTTAAATTATTGAATGCAACCAACGCTGCGATGGCTTCATCATGTGCTCCACTATGGTTACAATTCATCCTTTATATTCTCGCCGTGTGTCATGTAATCAGATTATTCTCGTGCAGTGAATTATGATACTCTTCATTCTCAGACTAATTTTTTATTTTTAAATACTGAAAAATCATAAGAATAGAATAAAAAAAAAGTTGATATTATTATTTATATTATTATTTTGGATTAAAGATTGTATGTGAAAGAAATTTTGTAGATGTTTGTATAGGACATGAACAGAGTGAAATATTATTTTTTATTTTTTTACTTTTTCTTTTTTTTTCTGAATGCAGTTTGTCGAATATTTGTGGACAATACGTGTGACAGTTGGTATGGCCACAGTGAGTAAAACGAGATATATATTTAGATTTCTCTTCTTTCAAATCGGATATATATTTATATTTGTCTACCTGCGTATGGTACACGTTCCCTTTTCGTCGTCGTCTTCTTATTTAAGACACAAAACACCTGTGCACGCCACCACAAACTTTACACAAATTTCCATAATATAAATTCGTGTTCATGAAATAACAATTCGATTGATTGTCCTATTTTTTTTTTTTATTTTTTCGTTTTCCCTGTTTTTGTAGTAAATATGTTTGCAAATAAAAATATAATTATATATATATATATATATATATATAATATATGATTCAGAGAAAAAAAACATTTTATATTTTCAATTTGATATAGAATATTGTATCGAGTTAATTGATATCACAAATGAAAAAAAAAATATTAATATATGTATATATGTGTGTGTGTGTGTGTGTGTATGTTTATTATAGCATGTGTTTTTCATTCCGTTTATTTATGTTAACACATTGATACAGCTCTATATACTTACTCATTGAATTGACGGTATTTTGTCTTGATCGCAATAATTTATAATTGTGAAATATGCGGCCAAGGTTTTACTCATGAATTAATTCGCAAGAAATTTATTTTCTCATCTATATTTATGTAAGTATGAGCAGAGAATTTATATATATAATAAATTGATGGAGTTGTATATACTAAATGTTTTTATGCCATGCGTTTAATGTAGAAAATGAAAGAGTACGATTAAGTAATAGTATTGCAGTGGACATCCGACATGCGTGGAAAAAGAAGTAGAGTAAATAACGCGACGAATGCAAAATACAATTGAAAAATGGATATGCAGTTGGCTTGACTGGTTAAATCAGTATTGAAGGGTCTCCAGTGTTCATTGAATGTATGGATATGCTTTATGATATCAATCCTTATGCATAAAAACAATTGTGCTTTGTTACTTTTTCAATTGCAGAATTTTCTATTCAGGCACAATGTCCATATTGCATTTGGACTTTTTTTTTTTTTTCGGTTTCTTCATCTATTTTTATAATTTCTCAGCGCTCTCTTGACATTCCTATTGTTGTCCACGTCATTCATTCTCTTCTTTACTATTATTATAATCATTTTTTATTTATATCCAATCTTTCTTTTTTTCCCATTTTGGTTATCTTCTCTTTATCGGTCGCCAGACTTGAATTCATCAACAACAAACACATCGGCGGAATATTTTATTCTTTTTTTTATTCCATTCAATACACAATAATAGCCGTTATAAATCAATAAAATAAATAATAATAAGAAAAAATTGATGTGACAAATAATAAAGTTTGAAAAATGAGAAATGGACAATGGTGCGAATGAAAGCGGATTTTGCAACGCAATGCAAATTAGAATGTGCAAACTCGACATTGTCATTGGGTTGATACATAAATTTATTTAGATATGGTGACATTATCTTATTTCATATTGTCTGAATATATAACTGTAGCGTGAGAAGCGAATAAGAATGTTAATAAAATTAAAAAGAAAAAAAAAATAAATAAAATTATAAAAACACAGGAAGTTTGTCTCCGAACTCCGTGACGATGTGCTTGAGGCTATATATTTTTTAAATTAACTTTATTTACATAACGCGCGCTCTGTTATGTAATTGTACCACTTGTTTTCAAACCCCTAAATCATATTCAAGTTTGACAGTATAACGAAGGGAGAAAATTACTGAACATAAAAAAAAAACAAATAAATAAAAGATAAAGATAAAAAAAAATAAGAGTAGCAAAAAAATCTGTATATGCAGTGGCATATATACCCTTGAAAGTATCTGTGTGTATCTATTGCCGTGATGCAGCTGTTGAGGGAGTGCAGGTGCATCAGCAGATATTTTCGTATGCACCTGCATTTAATCTTCTTTCTTCCTCTACACATATATACATGTCCCGTTTCCATTAAACCACCGTAAACACTAAATAATAATGATAATAATAATAATAATTCAAACTTTGTGTTCAGCACAATATTGAGTTTGTGGCAAAACTATACATTATCAATATAATATATATATAAAGTAAATATATTTTTGTTTCAGGCTCCAGCCCGGAGTCCGGTGTGCCGGACATGACTGTCATCAGTGACATAGACGAGAGAGGCATCAACCGGAACCTCCAAGTCCGATACAACAGGGATCAAATATACGTATCCTTTTTCCACCATTTTATTATAAGTAATTTCAATTTATTTCGTAATTTATTCGTATTTGTAAAGGTATACTTATGTTTACTTAGCTATAATTGAAATATACTGCACTATCACAGTATCATTTAACAATGTTTTTTAATGCAGGACAATTAATTGATTGTTGTGGCGTGGAAAAATGAAAATGAAACATTTAAACGGAAAGTTATTTGGAGAATAAAAGAAACAACGGAGTATTGCAGTGGGGAACAGTTATATATGAATTTTGGAGCGGTGGGGTCAAGGGAGATTCTCCCGGGGTTGGTGGTCGTTGCCATGGCGACAATCCCCGCAGCAGCAGTCAGCTGGTTGGAACCCACCCGTGTTCTGCTTGCCGGCCACCCCACACACACACACACACACACACACATACAATGCCTTGCACCCATTCATACTCCAACAGTATAGAGAGTTTGTCAATCGTGAAAAACGAACCGAGAAACCGGGTGAAGTCAAGACAAAATTGTTGATGATTGGCGATAGATAACAGGGTATAGTAAAGAAGAAGAAGAAAATGATAGCGCCTGTTGTATATCACGTCTGCTTCATTTTCTTCTTCATCATTCTCATGCTTCTCATTTTGAATGATGCAATTTACTACGGTGATAATGATAGAGAAAATTAAATTGCGGGTTATTGAATGGAGGGGGGCTCTTTTTTGGAATCTAATGGCGAATATTGAATTCAACTATATTGACTTTGCCATTTGCATGATTAGTCCATTTAAAATAATTAGCAACATGCTATATTGAATGTTTCAGCTAAAAGGTTTCACTTTGGATCTGTCATTAATATAATCGTGGAATAATTTTGTATAAATATTATTGAAGACTTTATATTTGTTTCATATGATCTTACGTTGGGTTGATCTCCTCTCTTCTATTGAATGTAATTAAATTAATCAAATAATTATGTTTTATTATGAGGACAGTGATTATATAATCATAATTTAACTTCCTTGTTATTTATACATTATGCTACTCAACAAATTAAGAGATTGAGAGAGTGAAGTTCATATGGCTTTAAAGAGACAGCTGTGCGTACAACGTAGATAAGTGTGTAGGAGGTTGGAGCGATAGATGATGATGATGATGATGATGATGAGTGTTGCCAGAGTGCGAAGAAACAGAAGTCTATGCTAAAGTGAGTGCACAAGTATGACGAATAATTTAGTTCGCATCTTGGGGATAAAGAGCAGAGAGACGTTTTATATCTATCAGTATATGTATACACATGCGTTTGTGTTATCAAAGAGTTGTGTAAAGTCAATTTTCACTTCTTCTCTCACGCTCACTCACGCCGCTACAACTAAATAATATTTTTTATATCGCGCGATTGCGCAATCATCTTCATCATTTATATTGCAAGCGTGAGAATTATATCTGGCAAAACCGGAATAATTGAATTTCCTTTAAGCGAATTCATTAATCAGGATTTTATTATTCAATTACTTCCATTTTCGTCTTTATAGAAAGTGAGAAAGAAAAGAGGGAGAAAAAAAATGCTCAGCCATTTAACATTTTTTCATTGTTTTTTTTTTTTTTTCGCTTTTTTCTTCATTATTGTGGACATGTTGAAATCACATATACGTTGCATAAAATCATATTGCAATGGCATAAAAATATTATCACGAGTTCTCACTATTTCTCTCTTATTCTCGCGCCGTGTCTCAATTTCTGGTATACCGTCGCAAATTCCCGCTATTGAATTATCTTCTCATCGTTTTCCTATTTTCTCCTGCATATATATATATATATATATATCAAAACTATCATACGGAAATTCAAGGATTACCTGAACAATCGTTTCCTAACACCCTAATCCAATGTATCGGAATTTTAACTTGATATCCGTTCAAGTTAAGGTACTGAATAAAATTATAATGAAACGAGAAAAAAATGAGGGAATTGTTTAAAAAAGAATAAAAATATGGAAAATATGATTATTAAAAAAGTTTGTTGTTACGTGAATGAAATAGTGGGGAATGAATAAAAACGATTGATGAAGTACGAAGTGGGATCATCCGGGATGTTTTCGACCCCGAAGAATTGTAACTATGAGGGGAAAATCGAGTCAGCTTCGTGTGCAGCAACTCATTAAACCCTCTCGCAATCAAGCAAACGAGAGCTATATTCAAGAGGCAAAGATACATCGTGTGAGGCAGACAGAGAAGGAATTGTATGACTATCAAAAGTGCTTCCTATTCAGCTTCATTTCATTTTGTCGACCAACTGAAGAGGTCCGACCATTGCACCTTTTAGCTATGATATGAAAGAAGTAGAACACAGTATGAAATATACTTTTCTCCATGTAATCATACTCACATTGCAAATAATCAGTCTCTATATACGATAATTTGAGGAGTGTACGTGTGCATAATATTTGCAAATTCATCCATGTGCGAAAAGTAGATCGCATGAAAACGATGAATGAGTTGCAAAAAGAGAAAGGAAGAGGAAATGCACCTGAGAATATAGTGAGAGATGATATTGGCCATATTTATTTATGTTTGAGGGCAAGAAATTCAACATTAAGAGATTACCAAGTGAAATTAGACACTCGTCAGTATAAACGGACGTTTCAAGACAAACAAATAGATCACTTTGAACAGTCATCCAATGTAATTTTACTCTCAAGATAAATTGAATCACTACAGAACTGATTGATTTATGATAACATAAACGGAGCGGCAAATAGTACAAAATAAATCAATTGAAACACATCTTTGCATAAAATGTAGCAAAATATGATACATTTATTGAAAATATTTAAATGAGAAAGTAAAAGAAACAAAAAAAAAGGAAATAAATAAATAAACTGATCCACTGTTGTTTTTTTTTTTTTGAAAGAGGAGATATAACACATGGGGAAAGGCTCAAATTTCGTGGATATAATTTCAAACTGCGAATGGGCCCATCAGTTCTACAGCGATGAGTTTAGCAATCGCTAACACTTTATATATATTCACCACTATCGAATACAATGATATCCCCTATGCTGCTATACACTCACAGCGATCATGGTTGGTATGAGTTATATTGGGGTATATTACCCTCTTGGTACGAAGCAAATGACTCATCGTCCCGACTGGGGTTGGCCCGGTCGACATGAAGTGACGTCACGTGTTACAAAACAACTTGCATTTACAGTGAATAAAGTGCGACACACTGGGTATTATTGTGCAAAGAAAATGACGATGATGGAATAGACGAACATGAAGGTGTGGCGAGGGGTTGAGCGGCGCAAGGGAAGTAAATGCGCAATTCTCATTTGCTAGGACGTCCTGTGGTGCAGGAGCTGCTCCATCTCTAGCTCTCTCTCTCTCTCTCTCATCCCTTGTTTTAATTTTTCGCTCACTGTCTGTCTGTCTCTTTTACTCAATTCCCATATCCACGAGTTACTGGGTGGGTTTTTTAAAAGAGAAACGAGAACAAAAATACAATGCTCATTCCCCTCGACACAGTTTTTTCTGCTCGAGTGGAGATGCATAATGTTTAAAATGCCGTTTTTTTTTTACTCCTTTACGTTTCTTGTTTTATATAGTTATATCTATTTTGTATTTTATACAATGTAAATTTTATTCATGATATTTATAAAAAGGGTTGTACTTTTATTTTTATTATTTATTGTGTAAAACAATTGATTTCTTAACTCAACAATAATAATGGACGCTGTGTAGACGTACACTGGCTCCATTCTAGTTGCTGTGAATCCTTACAAGGAAGTCGACTTTTATACTATGGTAAGTGAAGGATGGAGAGTGAATAATTTGCAATCCCTTGATTTTATTCAATCGTCCGGCACAATTTTCGTCTAGCATTTTTTTTTTCTTTTTTCCTATATTACAGGTGTTTTATTTATTTATTTATATTATATTATATTTTACTGTGTGCATTGGCGGACGAATGGTACTTGATATACATACGACTATGCTATATTTAAACTTCCTAAGATGGTTGTTGAAGTTGGATATATAGATGCGTGATGTGTCAGCAACAAAATGATGCGGGAGCAGGACTGGTTGGAGTTATATGGCCGCATGCATTAACAGCGGAAATACCTACGTAGAATAGATAATGATGTACATCCCCAGACGCGTGGCACGTGTCATACGTGTGTATTATTGTGTCTACTCAATGTTGATGATGAATCGTGAACTTTAAACGTCGAAATTCACGCACATCACTATTGATATTCTTAACATCAAAAAATGATATATACACGGTGTCTTGCAAAAAATGAACGTCGAGTAGTATGACAATATTTGTGACCATCCTCAATCCGAATTTCGATGTTATATTCAATACGATCTAGCAGTTTTTGAATTATTAGTTAAGTAAGAATGGCGAATGAGCGAGCAGTATTTTGCCGCCATAGATATGAGAGAGGGGGAAGTCAGAAAAAATATCTGAATATCGACCCGAGGTAAATGTCTCAAGAGACGATTGTACTTTGAGTCCTACGTTTATTTCTTGACACTAGATGGGACTTTAGCCCTTTTCCACAACCATTACCCGTTAAAATTCACTCCCCAAAATCGCATAGAATGTCCTAGATATATATAGATAAATAAATAGATAATTTAATTTAGAAAATTTGGATAATTAAGATAATTCAGATAAGACCATTTAGATAATATAGATAATTTACACAATATTATCCAGATTATCAAGATAATTTCGAAAAATTATCTAGATAATCTTATCAAGATTATCTAATCTAATTTGTCGAGATTATCTAGATAATTTGCCTCTTCCAAAATAATTTCCAAAATTATCTAGATAATTTTATATAGATTATCTAGATAATCTGGATAATATTGTGTAAATTATCTATATTATCTAAATGGTCTTATCTGAATTATCTTAATTATCCAAATTTTCTAAACTAAATTATCTATTTATTTATCTATATATATCTAGGACATTCTATGCGATTTTGGGGAGTGAATTTTAACGGGTAATGGTTGTGGAAAAGGGCTAAAGTCCCATCTAGTGTCAAGAAATAAACGTAGGACCCAAAGTGCAATCGTCTCTTGAGACATTTACCTCGGGTCGATATTCAGATATTTTTTCTGACTTCCCCCTCTCTCATATCTATGGCGGCAAAATACTGCTCGCTCATTCGCCATTCTTACTTAACTAATAATTCAAAAACTGCTAGATCGTTTTGAATATAACACCGAAATTCGGATTCAGAATGGTCACAAATATTGTCATACTACTTGATGGTTATTTTATGTAAGACACCGTATATATATCTTGGTGATTGAATTAACCATCACATAAAGATTGAAAGCGTGCAATGGAAAACAAACAAAAACACATACAGGATACTTTTATGTTTCATCGCGCCCGCGTTGTGTCCGTTATAATAACAGGAAATGGAAATGGCAATGAGCTCCCTCGAGATGTCAAGATATATCGAGTTCATATCTCAGCAATTTTGCTTTGATGAAGTTTTCTGGGTCGAGATATGTCGATGTAGGATGAATCGTTTGTTCAACCAACTGGGAATATTTTTCCCCACGTATATTCGTAGATATCCTATGGTAGGAATAAACTCACCATTGCACCACTGTATCTCGTAGTGTATATCCATGAAATAAAGAAAAAAAGTGCCGCTGGCTTTTTGCAGACATGGTCCTTGACGTCTCTAATATTTTCCGATCCGCCAGCCAAGTGGAGATAGTTCAAAAAAGGTGGAAAAAATAAAAGCTAAATCTGACAAACATTAACCTTTGAAAACACTTCATAGTGAGTTTTCTTTTCATATCATTTATGTATGTTTATACTATTTTTATTCATTCGGATTTTCTATTCATTGGTACGTCATTAAATTTATTCATTTCCTTTTTGTGTTCTGTCTTATACATTCATAACTTTAAATATCAGCGAACGTCTCTGAATTAGTTTATACTATGTGTGGATTATTTTTATATTTATATGTGTGAAAGTCAAGTGAATATAAAAAATTGAATTGAAATTGACGCTTTATTGACATGAATTTTTGTTCACAGTATTAATCTCTATGTTTCAATTCAATCCGAAATTTATCCCGGATTTTCATCTATTTTTAATCTTCACAAACGCCACGTGCACATCCGTCGAACGCCACCATATCTCGATATATTCCACTCGAATTGTACACGAAGCTTGCACGATATCCACATAACATGCAATTGAATGTGAGCAAGGGCGAGGCTGCTTCTTATATATACATATATATTGCTGCCTGAGGGTATGTTAAAAAATCCCAAGTAAACTATATTCTTAGTGTGCCTCCAGCACATACAACACACCTTCAACATGATAGACAATACAAAGGACAGGTGGCTTAAAGAAAAAAAAAAAAAAAAAAA